>JAVVLW010001969.1:0-30000 GCA_034401795.1 Chaetoderma sp. LZ-2023a
CCGTTTAATGGATCGCTTTGACACTTCATAAGGATGACTGGTCTGATGGGGCTGAGGAAGAAATAAATATTGGCTCTCATTGGTTTGTCATCATGGGTGGGTATTATGCGCCGTTTGCGGAGCTCTTGTTAAAAATGTCTAAAAATCTCCGAAACCGCTTTGGGAACCGATTCAAAACTCATGAAACATCATCTAGGTTCAAGAGCTAAGCCAAATTTGTTCAAGAGAACATGATTAACCAAATGGTCTGGCGGCCATCTTGGATGCCCTAGTTTTAGCGAAAACAACTTCTCCAGACCCGCTGAAGGGATCGGGCAGAAATTTGGTAGATACAATTAGGGACTAAGGGCCAATAAAGTATGTTCAAGGGAAGTTGATATGTAAAAAAACATGGCCGCCATGGACCAATCAAAATGTAGTGTTTTTGGTGGCCATTTTGCATTGTTTTTAATTGGTGGGTTTTTAAGCCGAAATTGGTTTTATAAATAGGTGGAATTGGTTTTATATATAGGCTTTTGGGTATGTGCTGATTTCAAATTTGCCATTTTAGAAGCTGTTGAATAAATGGTTTGGTGGCCATCTTGGATCATTTTCCTGCAAACAAATCCCATACTAAAGCAATGGGAAATTTAAAATGTCTTCGAGAATCAGTTGGTCGATTTCCATTATATTTGGCAGAAAGCCTCCTTAGGGCATAAAGATTCAAGTTTGGTCAAACGAATCTGATTGGGTAATTTGGTTGGTGGTCATCTTGGATTTTGGCGTATATATGGCCTAAAGCATCCTTATGGCATAAAGATACAGGCTTGTTCAAATGAAGTCGGACGGTCAATTTGGGCGGGGGCCATCTTTGATTTTTATCAGATGTTTTGAAATGTCTTTAAAAATCTTCTCCCTTTAACCCCTTGGGCGATCGATTCAAAACTCATACAACATCACCGAGGGTGTGTGTGTGTGGGGTTGAGAGGTAGTATTTGCAATGGAAGAATCCAGTTTTAGCTATGCCCAGCCCATCTCTAGCTCAGCTCCACCCACGTTTTGTTCAGTTTTGAATCAATCGATCTTTGTATTGTCTGAATATCAATTTGCAGAAGACTATACAGGTAAGCTGTTGAATATTTTGAAACTAAATTGAATGGGTGGGCAGCAACAATGCCAAGCCAAATTAGTGTCAATATATTCAACAGAATGTTTATTAAATAGTAGAGACATACAATTCGTAAAACTTGATGCAATATTAAGCGCTTAACCTTTTAATTAAGTCAGATTTGGTCGAGCCAGGCTATCCAGTGTTAAATTAAACAAAATTGTATCCTCTTGGCCTCTAAATGGACATTCCACAAGGCCATAGCAGAGGCTGGTTTTGGCCGGCGTGACCATTAAAGGGTTAAGGCAGACTAAATCACATCATTGATGACGTAATAGATTATGCCATCAGACTACATGTCACATTGATTATGATGTCATATTATTGTTTGATTCCTTCATTAATCCTCTACTAGGCATAATTGGTCAAGAAAATGTAAATATTTGCTGAGTGAATTCATTAGCAGGTCAAGAGAACACTACTTTTGAAACCTTACCACTGGAATGACTGGCTCTTTTATCGAGCCAGCCATTCCCAGGCTAAATTGGCAAAAATAGCCCTCTCGACCTGCAAATGGACAACTCAAGTCAAATGCTGACACCGTTTTTGGCCAGCTTGACCATTAAATTAAGGGTTGAATGTTTCCTTTGGAAGTTTTTGGAAGTTATACTTCGTATATCTCTGAGCGCACGATTATTGGTGCCAGGATGTTAATTTTGATTCCCGGAGTAATGATAATATGCTTTCTGTAACACTAACTGTGATCATTTACTGGTCACAATGGGGAAAAAAATTATACATTGTAGGCTGATTTGAGATATTTCTTTGAAAATGCTGTCCATTTCCAAAAACAGTCTTTCTATGGCCTGCAATCCAAACAGTTCTCAGGACCACTGCAGTTCAGTCATTTCTGGCTGGGGAATGACCACTAAATAGTCCGTGTCCAATTATTTATGTTTGACTGACTGACAAATTATGATTATGGGTGGGTAGAAAGCTATTCTGCATAATTATGATCATGAATTGTTTGTTGTTGAAAACAATTTTCTTGAAAAAACAAAGGCGCATTGCCAAATAGATATTTAAACTCAATGCTTGTTTAAGCTGGCCCAGATATATAGAGCATGTCATTAAAACCTCATGCATCATACCTGTCAATGCCAACACAGTTATTATATAGAGAGCTAATGCTAATGAACATGTCACAAACGTAAGCATGTATGCACACGTGTGCACACACTAACACACAGATGTACGAATGAGTCACTCACTCACTCACTCACTCACTCACTCACTCACTCACTCACTCACTCACTCACTCACTCACTCACTCACTCACTCACCCACCCACCCACTCACCCACCCACCCACCCACCCACCCACCCACCCACCCACCCACTCACTCACTCACTCACTCACTCACCCACTAACCCACCCACCCACCCACCCACCCACTCACTCACTCACTCACTCACTCACTCAGTGACTAACTCACTTGCTCGCTCACTCAGTGACTAACTCACTCGCTCGCTCGCTCACTCACTCACTCACTCACTCACTCACTCACTCACTCACTCACTCACTCATCCACCCCTCTCTTTCCCTCTCCCACCCACCCACCATCCCTGCCTCCCACCCGCACTCCCTCGCTCACGCACGCATCCACACACGAATGACTCACTCACTCACTCACTCACTCACTCACTCACTCACTCACTCACTCACTCACTCACTCACTCACTCACTCACTCACTCACTCACTCACTCACCCACCCACCGACCGACTCACTCACTCACTCACTCACTCACTCACTCACTCACTCACTCACTCACTCACTCACTCACTCACTCACTCACTCACTCACTCACTCACTCACTCACTCACTCATCCATCCACCCACAGACCCATCCATCCACCCACCCACTGACCCATCCATCCACCCACACCCACCCACTGACCCAACACCCACTCACTCACTTGTGACTAACTCACTTACTCGTGAACTCACTCACTCACTCACTCACTCACTCACTCACTCACTCACTCACTCACTCACTCACTCACTCACTCACTCACTCACTCACTCACTCACTCACTCACACTCACTCATCCACCCCTCCCTCTTTCCCTCTCCCACCCACCCACCATCCCTGCCTCCCACCCGCACTCCTTCGCTCATGCGCTCACTCATCCACTCCCCTTACATGTTCACCCACCCACTCACTCAAGCATGATGGAAGGATAGTTTAGTAAGGTAAACTATATTTTAGGATATCTCACCTTAGCACATTTCTTCTCGTGCTTAGATGTTTTTAAGTCGTGCTTATTGCTTCTTATCATGTCTCTGAGATATAACTTGTCTGGTTTAACATATTGATGATTTTGCCCTGAGCTTATTTACCTTCTCTAGGGGAACTTTAGCGCTTTATGAACCTTCTGGCCCATTTCCTACATACTAATGTTTACATCAAACAATAAAAGACCAAAACAAACTGCTTTGTAAAGCTCATATGTTTATTTTAAAATTTTAAGGAGGCTGTTCAAAGCGTCTGCCAGACATGTAGCTAGATAGATATATTTAACTTCAGAGATTTGTTTGAACAGGATTTGCAGTCAGTATATTTTTATCTTATTTTGAATAACCCTTTCAATTCCAATGCGACTTTGCAGAAGCTGTTGAATGTTTTAAAAATAATTAGGAAATAAAATAAAAATTTTAAAATAATTTGACTGGAAGGCAATTTAATTAATTTAATTCCAGTTAAATTAATTACAAATTTTTCAACTGAACAGTTATTAAATTATATTGGATTTACCTCGCATTCAGTGCCACTAGACAGGAAAATTGTTGACGATATTGAAATTAATTTCCATGCACAATTCTGTGCCTAATGCAGAAACGGCGTACAGAAAAATTACTTTGGAAATATTTGTCAGAAATGTTTTAAAATCACAAAGAAATAATTTTTTCTGGTAATTGTTGAAACGGTTGTAAGAGTCACGAGGTAGGAGAGAGCTTTTCAGTACATCCAATTTCCAAAAACTCCCAATGGAGGACTCAGTGAGCCACATGTATCTATTGAAGGATACCTCTCTGACCTACCCTAAGTCAACCCCATCATTAGCTCACCAGTGGTCTGAATGGCCACATGAGCTTATGCCACGGTGGCCGCCCATCATCCATCCGTCCGTAAAATTGCATCTCCTTAATGGTCTAACAGATTTCCACTAAATTTGGCTGCAAGGATGCTATTGGGGTAGGTTCCAGACAATCTGTTCAGGATTCTGATTGATCAATTTTTTAGGTAAAAAATGCATCTCCTTAGCCGCTAGACAGATTTCAACTAAACTGGACTAGAATGATCAAATGGCCGTAAGCTCCAGAACCTCTATTCAGAATTTTAATAGTTCAATCTTTTGTGTGAAAATCTTAGACTTTATGACAAATTAACTGAAAATTATCAAAATGCATTTCCTCCATAACTGCTTTATGGATTTCAACCAAATTTGGCTGTCAGTATTCTATCCTCATAGGCTCCAGAATCTATATTCAGAATTTTGATTGGTAATTTTTTGGGGTGAAAATTTTAGATTTTATGAAAAACTTGTGAAAAATAATAATACACATGTACATAGTATAGCAAAAGTACAATTGATAAATGTAATAATGGTGTACATGACATTTATGCGACGTTTATACACATAACACTAATTATTATCCATGCAGTGGATCAAGGGATACATTTCTCCCTAAGGACATGCACATTTAAGTTAAGCTTTTTCCCACACTACGCATGTTAGAATTGATTTGATACTTTGAAACCTGAATTCACAGAATCTAATTTTCAAGGTAAGTATGCAGGTAACAACAGCTCGCAGTCAAATTAGTTTCAAAATAGTCAAAAGAATGTTTAATAAATTGCAAATTAATCAGACATACAATTCAGACACTTTTGTGACGGACCATTGCCACATTCGTGATGGATCAGTGCCACATTTGTGATGGACCATTGCCACATTTGTGATGGACCATTGCCACAATCGTGATGGATCAATGCCACATTCGTTATGGACCATTGCCACCTTCGTAACGGACCTACGTCATGTATGTCATTTTTATTGTGACATCCGCTAACAAGTGACATATTTGATTATGACATCAGATACTTGAGTGTCAGCTCAGACTCCATTATTACCCCCCCCCCCCCCCAACCATCCCACTACATCCCCGGTAATTTAACCCTGTTCAACAACTAATCCCTGAAAAAGTAAATTGTTTATGATGTATAAAATATGGCATATTCTGTTGGGTAATTATCCCTACGTTTTTAAAAAGCGTCGGGGGATATTGTAATCATCCCTGTCCGTCATGCTATCTCCTCCCAAACTCTTGGGTTGCATTCAACCAAATTTGGTATGTGGGTTACCGATATGATTCTGCTTTGCAAGATGATATATTTACATTTGGCTCCCCCGCACCCCACCCCCCACCACAGTGGGGGTGGGGAGTGGTCAAAAGCTCCTCTGAAACCAATGGACAGAATTCAACAAAATCTGGTATATGAGGTACCTATATCAATGTGGAGTACATGAGCACATTTACATTTGGCCCCGCCCCCAGGTGTGGTGGGAGTGGGGGTGGGGGGAGGGTTCAAAAGGTAAAAAATAGATTGTAATGCAACTCCTCTGAAACCATGTGACGGAATTTAACCAAATTTGGAATGTGAGTTACTCCTATGAATGTGGAGTGGATGACCTGCCCCTTTGGGGTTGGGTGGGGGTCAAAAGGTCATGAAATTGATTATAATGCAACTCCTGACACTGTTAGAAAAAATTCAACCAAATTGTGTATGTGAGTTAGCCATATGGTTGTGGAATGCAAAAGGGTATTTATGTTTGGCCCCACCCCAGGAGGGCGGGGCATGGGCCATCAGGTCAAATCACTTGGAACGCAACTCCTCCGAAACCGGTTGATGGAATTCAACCAAATTTAATATGTACTTACCCATATTATTGCGGAGTGCCAGAGATCATTTACATTTGGCTCCGCCACCAGTGGGTGGGTCAAAAGGTTAACTGTTAACATGCACAAATTAATTGTAACGCATCTCCTCCGAAACAATTGTGCAGAATTCAACCAAATTCGATATGTGAGTTACCCATATCAATGTGGAGTGCATGAGGGCATTTACATTTGGCCCCGCCCTAGGGATGGGTGGATGAGGGTCAAAAGGTCAAAAGATTGATTGTAATGCAACTCCTCCAAAACCATAAGATGGAATTCAACCAAATTTGGAATGTGAGTTACCAATATCAATGTGGAGTGGATGACCACATTTACATTTGGCCCCGCCCCCCCCCCCCCCCCCCCCCCTTTGTCATGAAATTGATTATAATGCAACTCCTGACACTGTTGGATGGAATTCAACCAAATTGGGTATGTGAGTTACCCATATGATTGCGACGTGCAAAAGGACATTTACATTTGGCTCTTCCCCCTGGGGTGGGTTGTGGGGTGGTGGTCAAAAGTTCAAAGCGGTGAACGTAGGGATTTGCGATGACGCATTATCGACCGAGCAATCTAGTCTGAATTTAATATGACTGGAAGACATTGCTGCCTTGAAGGCAGCAATGACTTCCAGTCATATTAATTTCAAAATATTCAACATCTTGTTTGTTTGCCGTGAGATTGACATATGGGGAAATTGTCATTGAAAGAATTAAGTCTCATGGCCAAATGTTGTTATTTGATTGTTTTAGATATACAGTATAATGGGTGTAGACTATAATTGCCATCACTTAAGCTCTATTTTATGTAGGGATTCTGCTTCAATGAAGAGGACCAAGAATGTCAAACATTAAGCTTGTGACCTTTAATCTCATAATTAACGCTTTAATGGATCAGCTCGGCAATACGCTGACCTTTGTAGTCCGGGTCTTGTGAAAATGTCCATTTCAAGGCCTGTACATGTAGAGTATTTTTAGCTCATCTACCCAGAATGGCCACGTGAGAAACTGTCGGATATATTACAATTTTGTATCATTTTCCCGCCAAAAACTCCCATACTAAAGCAGCAGGAAATTTAAAATGCCTTCTCGAGAACCACTCTGCCTATTTCAATTATATTTGGCAGGAAACATCCTCAGTGCCTAGAGCTTCAACTTTGTTCTAACTAAGTGGATCGGCCAATTTGGCCAATAGCCATCTTGGATTTCGGTTGATTTTTAGAAATGGCCTAAAAAAATCTCAAACCGTTTGGGCGATTGATTTGAAACTCATCAGGCATCATCTGTGGCAACAGCTCTACCAAGTTTATTCGAGGGAACTTGATTGGCCAAATGGTTCAAAAGCCATCTTGGATGACTTAATTTTTTCCTGATTGCTCCAGAACTGCTGACGTGCTTGGTCCGAAATTTGGGATGTGTAATTAGGGACTAAGGGCCATTCTATTTCTTGTTGCAGTTTTGGCCAAAACCTTTGGGTTCTACTTATAACTGAAAGTCTTTCTAGATGAAATGCCTGTGTTCTAGGTAAGCGATACAGGCCTAATGGGCTTCTTGTTTAATTTGAACACTGGAATGATGTTCAAAGGTACACTTTTTGGCCTGCAAATGAACATTGACTAAGCAAAAATTTTAATTTTCCTGGCGAGTCCTGACCATTAAAGCTCAATCTTGGCAGCATAAAGTCGAGAGTTTTACATTCCCAGGCAGAAAATATCAACCTCCCTACTTATAGGTCATTCCAATAATAGCCTTTCAAAAGTATTGTTATGGTCTGCAAAATATGGCTATTGTCACCAGTAGACGTTTAAAAAGGCATCCTGCACCACTTGTTTTCTAAAATAGACACTTGACCTGACAGCGGGGTGATTGAGAAATGCGTGACCTTATAGAGGGCTTCTTCTCGTTCTCGTGGAGGCATCTCCAAACTTTGCTGGAAACTTGCCTGTGGATTCACAAAGACAGATGCAGATTTTTAGGTCAAAAGCTAAAAAGCAACACCTTACAGCAACAACTTTCAGAAGCATTGTTTTGAAAATAAGCAGTTTTAACCTCACTGCGACCTGACTGAAAAATATATCAATGGAGCGGGTATTGGACATATTTGTCCTTGTTCTTTTTATTGACACCATAAATATGCCATCTAACCCTTTAGTGGTCAAGCCTGAGAAAACCAGTCTCTACAGTGGCCTTAAGGAATGTCCATTTGCAGACCAAGGGAAGACTAGTTTTTAAAATGTACTCTTCGGCTAGATTATGACTCCCTCGATAATCAAGTCAGTTATTTCAGTCATAAATTGCCAAGCATGGTATACTCTTGCCGTGTCCAAATGTACATTGAATAAGCTAATATTTTGATTTAATTTTAAAACAAATTTGACCATTAAATTTAGATTTAAAAAATCATAGGATTATAACGAGGAAGGTTTTGTTGGGTCGATCGGGTCCTATTTATCAGATTTAGGTTGGACTGACAAGAGGACGATCACAAGTGATGACACGGGTGCTGCCAGACTAATGGATGACAAGAGCTGGATAGCTGGACAAACAGGTAACTGGATGGGTACTATGGATTGATGCGTTAACTTGGTTGGCAGAAAGTTATTTGTTTCACAGATCTCAAGACAGTTCTAATGACAGGCTATGTGATAAGTGGGTGGATAGCTCACTTACTTTACTGCTCTTTGACACTGCTTGTTACTCCATGTGCTCCAATTATAACAGTCTTAATGGCAGATTGACAGTCACTCAGTCATTCACCTTTCCTAAGTACCCACCCATCATATGACGTCATAATGAACTGCGTGATGTGTACAATGACATCATAATGAATGACCTCGATAAGTACGTCACGAATGCATATTTGAAGACGGTCTATGCGTTGTTGTACAAATTATTTGCTTTTACTATTTAATAAATATTCTGTTGAATATTTTGAAACTAATTTGACTGGGCGCTGTTGCTGCCATAGGCAGCAACAGCACCCAGTCAAATTAGTTGCAAAATATTCAACAGCTTTCCTGTATAGTTTTCAAGAAATTGATAGCTAGAGCATTTGGGGATCGATCAATCCCAACACGGCGAGGTGTGGGTGGAGCTTAGCTAGTGATGGGCGTGGCATAGCTAAATATGGAAAGGTCCATTAGTTGATGACACAGAAGACTTCTCTAAATGATATTCAACTTTAACTTGCTCATAATTACTCGATAAATATACACTTTTAAAGTTAAACAGTTATTATACAATATTTAGATATAAATAGTTTTCGCTTGAACAATGGTAAACTGAACTTATAGCACAACAACCACAGATTTCAACACTGACTTTGACTAAGTAAATCAAATATTAAACCAAAGGAGCTTAATCCCTAATGAAAAGTATGCTAGCAATCTTCGATAGTCTGGTGTCGTTCTTCTGACCAAACCACACAGCTTGGCTGGTCATCTGACCACCAGTAATTAGTGAATATCGTGAAAAAGCTGATATTTACACTGGTATGTTGTTGATGTTTCCAGGCTACTTACCTTCATTGATAAAACAGAGATGATCTGGTGCTTGGTGGCGGTTGCGTGTGAACTATGGAGTCTCATTTTACAATCATCAATCAGTTAAAAATCATTGCATAAAAGTCAGAAACATTCTTTCACATGTTCAAAGCTTGAGATACTAAGATTATGGTCTTGGATTATTATTAACAATTTTAATATTGAATTCTTTGTTTAAATTACCTAATTATTTTAGCATGGTAAATTGGTAATTGGAGTTCATTCCGAAAATGATTATGGTTATAAGTTGTTGCTGCGTAGAACACTAACAACTTAAACAATACTGTTTTCAATATGAAAATCAATGTCTCGTGCCCATAATAGATGTACACAATCATTAAAATCAGGCTTCAATATTATAATGGTTAATTTGGCAAATCATTATAGCATCTATAATACAATATGTGGTCTCTGAATTTGAAGTCCAAACTAGACTGAATGCAATTAACCCTTTAATGGTCAAGCTGGCCAAAACCGGCCTCTTCAGTGGTCTTGAGGAATGTTCATTTGCAGGCCAAAATAAGACTGTTTTTGAAAATTTAACACTGGAATGACTGGCTCGATAACCGAGCCAGTCATTCCAGTGGTAAATGTTAAAAAATAGTCTTATTTTGGCCAGCAAATGGACATTCATTGAGCATTTATATTTTCTTGGGAAAAAATGTTGACCATTAAAGGGTCAATAGGAGACCACATATTGTATTATGGATGATATAATGATTTGCCAAATTAACCATTATAATACTGAAGCCTAATTTTAAGTTGTTTGTTACAGCAAAGTCAGAATGGGTAGTCCATCAAACGCTAAGTCGATAATCGCATGGACCCCCTACATTAACAATATTCAACATTGACAGACACATGCGCAAGCTTAAAGCACAAAAGGCAGTATGTTATTAGGAGTAGCATCTATTATTTATATATAATTACTTTTATAGGATTGATATATCACAGTCACTGGGTGGCATATATTGTCAATGGGGGGTATTTGCAGTATGGAGTATGATTGATTAATTAATAGACAAATGTCATCATATGGCTGACACAGAATTTATGCTTTTTGATCACAATTGATAATGGGAAAAGTGATGTGTGTCATGGTGGGTGGCATGTGATGTTATTTCCTGATATGCCGGGATGGCAACATTACAAAATATGGAAAACACACATGCATGAAAACATATAGGGATGGACCGAAGGGGGTGGGGCGCTCATCACGGGATATCAGTCTGGTGATGGCATATTTCTATGCTGTAGAGAGGATGTAGTGATTTTCTGTGGTGACTGGTGGGTTTTTTAATGTTTATGGCGAGACTGGAATTAGATGAGGTGATGGTGGTGCGTGGCTACTGGCAGTAGTAGTGCTTACTGATAGTACAATAAAATATAGCTTACAGTTCAAAATTTCAAACAGCTACCTGCCCTTTGGGATAATAGCAGGGTGGTTCCTTAGGACAGTGGTCCTTTGACCAACTGTATTAAAGAACCCCCATGTATTAACCCTTTCATGGTTATGCCAGCCAAAACCAGCCTCTGTTATGGTATTGTGGAATGTCCATTTGCAAAACCAACAGAATACAATCTTTGAAAATTTACCACTGGAATGACTGGATCGATAACTGAGCCAGTCATTCCATTGACAAATTTTCAAAAATTCTATTCTCTTGACCTGTAAATGGACATTAAATAGGGAGAAAATTTAATTTTCTTGAACCTATTTGATCTTTAAAGGGTTAAAGAACCCGCATCTCCCAGCTCCAATGGAAACATTCTTATAGTGGGTCACTTTTTAAAGAGACTCTGTCTAGGTAGTGGCTACTTTTGTGCCCCATAAGGTGGTCCCTCAAGACAGGTATGTAATTTACATGATTATCAAATTGATGATGTAATATCACCAATATGCTTAATCATCTTAGTCCATAACCAACCATAGTCTGGCTGTGATAGACATGTTTTGACCAAGGTTTCATTCACAGCATTTCATTACCAACCATGATAATTCATTGTCAGTTGTAAAATCCCGTGTTGACCATGGTAAACCAGATTCTCTGTTCATCTGGGCTATGGCATATGCTACACGAAAGGGCTCAGAGTCTACTGATTCCAGTGAACATGCCAGAAATGACGACACTACTAATTCTGTTTCTATGGCAGGAACCTTAGCCCCAGGGAATTATTGCCTGGGTCTGTTATTGACAAATCCAAAAGTTTGAATGAGCTTTAGAGCTTGCTTCCTTACATATCCCTGGCCCGGGGGGTCATGTGATGTGATTAAATTGGCCCAATAGTGCAGTTTTGAAGGTTCGCGGGAACAAGTGTTGATAATAATGATGATAATAGAAATGATGATAACCCTGCTTTCCTGAACACGGTCGATCATTGTCAGTGACCATGCCCAATTCATGTTCTGATCACGGAAGACCATGGACGTTAAATGGCACTATGGTCAGAATGTGGTCGACCACGAGCATACTGAATATAGTCAACCATGTTCATTCGTTGTTAGGCTGAACATGGTCAACCATAATTAGACTGAACGCAGTAAAAAATTGTTGACCATGGTTGACCATTTTTCAGCTTGCCCTGCTCATCCTCCAGTGTGACCATGGTTGACCATCGTGCCAATTAACGCCCATGGTCAGAACATTCCCAAAGACTGTGGTCAAAACATGGTCGCCTATGTTCTGCAACTATTATCAAACATGGTCAACCATGTTCTGTGTGACCAGGGTAAAACATGGTCTACCATGGTGTGTGAGACCATAGAACCATGGTCTGACCAGCGTGACGTTTAACACATGTTCTATTCAGCATTACCATAAAACAAACATTAATAAATTTTTAATTATATTTTCAAACTTCTGTTGTACACTATGGCTACTCTTCCTGCGGATGACTTAACCATCTCGCTGCTGCAAGCCACCAAACAATAATTTAAATGAGCAAAAACTATTGACTTTCTGAATATTTTGAAAACAACTTGACTGAAAGTTGTTGGTGGCTTAGCCACCAACAACTTTCAGTCAAATTGTTTTCAATATATTTACCCTGTTCAGAGATATAACACTTAGAATATGTTGTCCGCAACAACTTAGCAGTCAGGCAGTTAACTTAGCACGTACACAACATTAGAAATCAGATAAACTAAATAGCTTGGTCATTTCAAAACAGTTTGCCTAAGTGTTGAAAAGTGTTACCAACTTCACAAACTCAGTATTATCAGTACAATTTATAGGCCTACATACTGACCTGATAATTATCGTGTTGTAATAGTTCAGGTGGCTACATTACATGATTAACGTTACATAATAAATATATTTTTTGTACATTTGTAGACAACAGCTTTGATTAGATTTGAAAAAAAGGAAGAAGGGAGATTACTTATTAACATTTTATCATATAGATTTCCTCATGTCGAGGAGCCCTCTTTATCAAAGTATTGACTGATACAAATATTGCCAGAACTCTACACAACAGATGTAGTACAGGCTGGCTCACAAGGATAATGTGGCATAAAAATAATGTCTAGTATATCTTCTTGATTTCAGAAAATAATTCTATCACTTTACAAATATTATTTTTGAGAAAGAATTTTCTCCTTTATTGTAAATTTTGTTATACCAAACCATATCTCCATGTCTCTAAGAGAAATATTCTAGCCCCTAAAATTACATTATAATTTTTGATTCCAGTTTTTTTCTTGCGTAAGAAAATAATTTTCGGCAGTGGTATATCATGGTCAGCTTCTAAAAAAGTCACATAATTGACCATGCTATCAGTATCATTGTCAATAATAATAACGTTAAATTTTGTAGTGACCATGGTCAAACATGTTATATCATGGTCAGTTTGGACACTGACCATGACATTGTCAATAATAATAACATTAAATTTTGTAGTGACCATGGTCAAACATGTTATATCATGGTCAGTTTGGACACTGACCATGACATTGTCAGTAATAATAACATTAAATTTTGTAGTGAGCATGGTCAAACATGTTATATCATGGTCAGCCTGACCAGGAATATTTTTAAAATGTGACCATATTAACATGGCCATTCAACATCATGGTCAACTGAGAGAAAAATTATAGTTGACCATGGTCAAACCATGAACAACCATAGTCAACCATGATATCGTGGTCAGCAGGAAAGCTGGGAAGGATACTAATATTAATAATGGTTTTATGTATCCCATTGTACGCCTTTGTACTCCTTTTCCCCGTGTGCCACATTACGGTGTAAATAAATAAATGAAATGGGAATGAGCATGTGACTTGTTCATAGATTAAATGTCTTAATTCATTACTGGTCCAGCTAATAAGGCCTTAGTGCTCTTGAAGAATGTCCTTTTGGAGGCCAAGACTAAAGGATTTTTGAAAATTTGCCACTCCATAGCCGAATCAGTCAGTCCAGAAGTAAATTTTCAAATATAGTCTTGGATTGTCCTGCAAATGTACAATTATCCTGATTTCCTTGACCAAATGTGACCATTAATACTTTAATGGTCAAACCAGCCAAGACCGGCCTCTGCAGTGATCTTGAGAAATGTCAATTTGCAGACCAAGAGAACTGGTTTTGAAAATTTACCACTGGAATGACTGGCTCAATAACCGAGCCAGTCATTCCAGTGGTAGATATTAAAAAATAGTCTCCTATCCGGCAAATGGACATCCAATGAGTAAATATTAAGATTCTTTAGTGTTAAAGGGTTAAAGCTGTCCACAAAAGGATTCTGCAATGGTCTTGAGAAATGTCCATTGAATTAATACGAAAAGCCACATCACGAATATTCTGTGGAATTAAAAATTAATTTGACTGGAAGCTGATTATATAGCAAGCCCTTTCAGAAATCTAAGCATGCGGCGAGCGTGCGGTAAGAATTTTAGATTGCCTGAGTTTGCGCAAGCTCACCGCAACCTTGCGCAAGCTCGCAACGAGCTGGCACAACCTTGCGGGAGCTAACCATTATTTTTTCGCGAGCTCGCCCAAGCAAATGCCATTTTCATGTTAGGTCGCGCGAGCGCGGGCGACCTCATGCGACGTCGCGCAACCTAGCATCATTTTCTCGTTCAGTCAGTGCATGCATATATAAAGAAAGGCAATAACACTGGTTCTAGGTAATATAACTCTTGAGTCAAGTTGACCTGGCCATGACCTGCTAAAATTGGCGGGAAATTTAAGTCTGTGAAGAAATCTGGTGTGTTGACTATTAGTATATGCATGGGTTATGAGTTTGGCTGTTATGGCCATTAATAGCAAACATATCAAACAGGGTATCGTACAGCGTTAATGCATTGCTGAAATTATATATTTGATATCCATTATTAGCTCACCTGGAGCCTGTCAAAAATTGTACTATCTGTAATTAAGGCGAGGTTGCGGGAGCGTGCGCGAGGTTGCGGGAGCTCACGCTTAAGCGTGTGCGAGGTTGCGGGAGCACGCGATCAAGCATGCGCGAGGTTGCGGGAGTACCGCGGTCAAGGATGCGCGAGGTTTGGGAGCGCGCGGTTAAGCGTACGTGAGGTTGCATGAGCGCACGGTCAAGGGTGCACAAGGTTTCGGGAGCATGCAGTTAAGCATGCGGCGAGGTTGCGGGAGTGCGCGGTCAAGCATACGCGAGGTTGTGAGAGCGCGCGGTTAAGCGTACGCGAGGTTGCATGAGCGCATGGTCAAGGGTGCACGAGGTTTCGGGAGCACGCGGTTAAGCATGCGTAAGGTTACGGGATTGCGCGGTTAAGCATGAGCGAGGTTGCGGGAGCATGCGGTTAAGCGTGCACGAGGTTGTGGGAGCATGCGGTTAAGCGTGCACGAGGTTGCGGGAGCATGCGCAAGGTGGCGGGAGCGCACGCTTAAGGTTGCGGGAGCACGCGGATAGGAAAATGTTATGTTTGTGCAAGCTCGTGAAACCTCGCGATGTTTCAAATACGAGCTTATCGTGTACTTGCGCAAGCTAACGCTATGGATAGCTTGTGCGTACTAACACTGCGAGCTAACATCGTTCGCTTATCGTACGCTTAAATTTCTGTAAGGGGGTGGATTTTTTATACTTAATTCACTCTAATGATTAAATTTGGTCAAGAAAATTAAAGTTTTTCATAGAAAATGACCATTTAGTGGCCGGGCGGCCGCCGTTCCGCGCTGGTCCCTGTCCGAGGGGCCCGGATGGCCAGTCGTTGCGCATGCTGTCTTCTCACTCGAGTCCCTCGAACTCCGGGCTGGGGCATTAGTCGGGCATGGCCAATCCGCCGAGGCAGTGGCTGTCCACACTCGTGAGTCTTCCGGAGCGACTCTTGGGTATCTGTCTTGGTCTCAGGGCTTGCGACTCCATCCACTGGATGCGAGGTTGGGGCTCCCCTTTTCCCTTGGAGACGCGCAGGTCTGCCGGACATTTCCAACATGACAGTGTGCCCGAGTTCGACGCAACCGGAAGGCTGGGCTTTCCCTGCCAGCTTGTCTTGTCTCCACTAACCACAGGCGGAAGGTCGGAACTTGGAGCGGCCATGCATGTTATTATCTGTCGCCGTCGACGTGCGATCTACCTCTGGTCTACTCCTTTCTTTTCCTTTTCAGTCCGAGCGCAGGAGGGTTACGCTGATGTGTACATTCATTCCGGCAAAAGCGTTCTGTGCGGCAGACGCGTTCTGTGTTGTGACGACGCCTATCGTCGCTGCGGTTACAGAGATGGTTCCTGTGGCAGTGGTTTCTGTAGCAGTGGTGGTGGCGTTGATTTTGGTGGTTGGAGCTTCTATGGCGGTGTCGTTGGTGGTGGCTCTCAGCAACGAGGGAGGCGAATCTATTCCTGGCACTCGCGGTCGAAAAAACGTCCCTAGGCCGATGACTGGTTCCTTCCGGGAAGGGGGATTAGGTCTGGATAATCCTGCAGGGAACGGGGGGTGCGTTTGGACAAGGTGCCTGATAGATGGGAGGAAAGAGCCACAGGCGGCTTGCTTCACCGCGCAGGCGGTTTTCTATCTTTCTTGCCTGCGTTCGAGCCCAGCTCTTTTTAAGCGTCTCTCGCCAGAGAGAAGGCGCAAGGGTGGTCTTGCTTAACGTTTTAGGTTCTCTAAAGCTTCATGCGCAGTATTTTTGCGTGAAAAGTTGCGCATGTGTCGGCGATAGGAGCAATTCGCATCCTGATCATCTGATGAGCGTCACCCTATCCGAATCTCATCACTCGAGAGGCAGGGTAGGCCTGTGAGGCGGTGGGGGAAGGACTTGTCTCTCGAGAGGGTCCTATGAGGGAAGAAAGGGGGTTTCCTTTGGAGCAGGGCTGAGAGAGCAGGCTTTCTTATTTATCCCGAGAAGTCAGTACGTCGCTAATGGTTATTAGTCATTCAGTCGGTATATATATATATCTACGGTTAGTTCATCGTAAATGTTGTTTGGCGCTGAAAGCTAACTATTTCCTAGCGGTCTGCTTAAGGCGGAGCGAAGAAAGGAGAAGGATCCTACTTTAGTGTCCTAAGGGCTAGGAACATGCGGAGGGGATTTAGTAGTTGCCCTCTGGTTGATCAGATGTTCTCAGCAGTTAGCCGGATGCGGGCCTTCTGTGTGTACCTATCTCTACCATTGAAAGGGATCCCGCGCGAGGCGGTAGTTTAGTTAGCTAAGATGTTAATTTTGTGGTTTAAGGCCTTAGGCGGTCGCAGGACACAATCAGTTAGATTAAGCGAGAGCCTCTACCCTCGCAAGGTCAAGCAAATATTTGGCTATTCTACAAGTTTCTGAGTTTCTTCACAGCAAGCGGTGGGTGGCAGCGGTGATTCTCGACGATGTCACAGTATGAAAAGCGTTGGCATGTTCAGCCGCTGTAGAATCAGTGTTGACAGATCTCTTTCCTGTCCGGAGATGGCGTGAATATTCCATACAAAGTTTCATTAGTAACACAAGAATGGTAGATGTTTCTGAAGGCGAAAGAATTTTTGATGTTATTTGGCCACTGTTACTTAGCGACCTTTAAAAAAGGAGGCTTTCGCTCTGTTGACTTTGTAAATCATGTCCCTCCGAGAGATTTTTCTCAGAAGTTCCGAGGCTGGCAGGAGTCAACCGTTCAATGGCAAGGTCGTGTACTTCGCTATCTATGTCACAAGAATTCATGAATTCGGGGGTCGCGTCGTGATTAGACTCGCCATTGTTGTCTTGAGGAGGTGGGACCTTCAGGCTCTCTAATGGTACCAAACCCTCCCGGGAACTTTTGTGATCATGGCCATGATTTCTAGGAAGAAGTTGTGCAAAGATTATATATACAACCTAAACGTGTCCACTTAGTCATCGGCATAACGTGAATGTAGCCATGTCCTTATGAAAGAAAACCTGTCCATTACGGGAGTACTCCCAGTAGACATTCTTGCCTCTCTGCGTGCATTGAGTATAGCCATCCATATGGGCAGTCGTGCCATAGTCTGGGGCGGCGTTTTACTGGTTCTGGGTTGGCTACAGGGTTGGCAAGTTTTGGACACTAGTGGTTTAAACCGCGGTTTAAACCATGGTTTAAACCGTCCACCCAAAATAGGTTTTGGACACCTTAAATTGTCCAAAACTGTCCAAAACCTAAAATATTGGTATAAAAAATATTTTTCTGAAATGTAATTTTCTTAAAACAACTATATAGCATTTAGACACATACAGGTACATGTACATATTGATGGATGGTTATCTACATGTATTTTTGGATACTTTATTGCTATATAATAATAATAATAATAATCTAAAAGGACACATATGATTTCAATAAATTAGGAGTCTTATTTGCTTCTTTCTATAATCCATGGGTTAATTTTTTTCAAATTTTGTTTGTCTTAAATGTTTTAACTCTGTATATTTCGACCAGTTGTGTTAAACCCACAGAAACCCTATTTAATCAATAATGTAAACATATTAGACCACCTATGTACAGCTAGATGTTTATATTATTGAGAACTGTCTCTGTGTCTAAATCTATTTCTTGCAAAATGTTCATGGCCTATGGAAGAATCTTAAACTCATAGAGAAAATATAGTCTGCTAAGATGTTGTTTCAACAATTAACTGATGACCCTTGCTCTCTAAGGCTATTTTAGAATGCACTACTCAGTACACACATTAGCTATGTTTACATAAGATCTTATGCAAATTTGGGATTAAGGCATTAAGCTGATAGAATATAAATTAGATTCTTCATGTTTTCATCTATCCTCAGTTAATGCTAGATATCAATTAGACAATTAGTAAAAAGATATTCATGTGCTACATTAATCTTTGAATTCTTCTGTTGTCCTGAATATTTATGTGTTGATGGTATTTGAAATAGTTAATATGTATTTCAAAGGTGGTAGGCCTAAGGATCCAATTTGGAAGCACTTTTTGGAAGTTAGGATTAATGGCAAACAAATGGCTAAGTGTAGAGAGTGTGAGTACACAGTTGTCAACAAGGTAGCAAGGATGAAAGTACACTATGAGAAGCATGAGAAGTCTACTGAAAGTCCTGTTGAACAGGCTGATACAGACAGTGCAGACACACATATCAGCAAAGACATCAAGATTTTGAAGGTAAATAAAATTAATGCTTAACCCCTTGCCCTCTAATGTCAATAATTAAAAATTCTATATTTTATTGTGACTATACCAAGGAAACTGTTTTTCATTTTTCAACAATTTTGTTGGGCGATGACAAATTTGTTGAAAATAAAAAACAGTTTATCTTTTAATTTTATTTAAAAAATGTTTTTTGTTGACATTGGAGTGCTAGGAGTCCAATATATCTATTACATGCCTTAACCCTTTCACCGATGAATTCCTCAGCTATCATTTTCAAGGACACTATGCGGGAAAACTGCAGAATATTTTGAAACTAATTTGACTGGAAAACAAATTTACTCGTGAAATGACTGCCGCTTTTACTAAGCCAGTCATTTCAGTGAAAAATGTTCAAAAATTTGTGCTAAGTTGTGTTTAAAAGTCATAATGTACAATGTAGGTACGGTTACTATTCACTGTAATTGTCTTGGCCGCATAGGGGTTATCAACAGGATGTCTCACCTTTAGTTCAGATACCTGAGTTAATTATTCTCTGCCATGCTAGTAATAGAGCCAGGTCTGATAATCTCTGATAACCACAATCACATGCTGAGCCTCTTTACAATTCAATGGTATAGGTGTGATAATTGGCCTGTGAGGGCTCTGGCTTAAGATTAGAAATAACACACAATGATCTGCTTAACCCTATACTTTCTGCAACCCAGGGTTTTCAGAAATACTCTTGCCTGAATACCTTTACTACAGTAATATTATGAAAACAATTTGGCATAGCACACTAACACCCTTCAGATAGACTGATGCAAACAGTCAAACTAATATTCAGCAAGTCCCAAAGTTTTGAAAATAAATAAAAACATGCATTTATTTGACAGAAGGGTGGTCTATCTTTAACTCTATCCATTCCAAATTTTAAATGTATTGAATTATGACATAAAATTAATTACTTTTGAAAATTCAACAGGAATGACTGATTTTGTTGCAATGCCAGTCATTTCAATGTAAATTTTTAAAAAGATTATCATATCTTGTCCCCAAATGGCTTGGACCAGGTAGGGTGTATATCTACATTTGGCTTATATAGCACATGTAATATCCCTTTTCTTTGTTTCAGCTGGACAAACCATCAGCTGCACCATGCACAAAGCGACTAAGAGAAGAATTGCCATCACAATCAGCACCACCCTCACCAACCTGTCCAGTTCAATTCTCAATTCAACCCGATCTGAGCCGACATTGTATCACTACCACCTCAGCGATGAAGTCAGCAATAGATATAGAAGTCGCGAGGTTGTTTTATGCTTGTAACTTTCCATTTTCAATGGCTGAACATCCGCAGTTCATAAAAGTTGTTAGTATGCTACGCCCAGGATATAAACCCCCTTCACGTAAACTGATTGGTGGAAAGCTTCTAGATGCTGTGCATGATCAGGTGACAGGATATGAAGGTGATTCTTGATGGCAAGACAGCAACATTAGTGGAGGATGGGTGGAGTAACATTCACAATGAACCTATCATAGCATCCTGCTTGCAAGTAGAAGGAAAGAGCTTCTTCCTAAACAGCTTTGACACTGGTTCTATGACTAAAAGTGCTGAAAACTGTACGGTGAAGTGTCAAGAGACAATACAATATGCTAAGACAAAATACAACTGTACAGTTAAGAGCATTGTCACAGATAATGCAAAGAACATGGAAAAAATGCGTGATGGTTTGAAGGCTGATGACAATGATCTTATTGTCTATGGCTGTTCTGCACACTGGCTAAACTTACTAGGGCAAGACATAACACTGGATACGCTAATTAAGCATGTAGTTGAGATTCAAAAATATTTCAGGAAGCACCACAAGCCACTATCCTGGCTCTCGGAATGTATTGGTAGTGTTAAGCCACAGCTTCCTTGTGACACTAGATGGAAGAGTCAACTCGTGTGTATTGACTTCTTCATTCACAACCGTCCACATTTCATGAAAATTGTACAAGACCATGAAGGAGAAATAGATAATTCTATTGTCAAGAAGATAATGGACTTTAACCTGTTTAGAAATGCAAGAGACTTAGCCGAACAACTTCGGCCAATTTCAATAGCAATTGACACATGTCAGAGTGACACATCAACACTAGCCGATGCATGCCATGTTTGGCTTGAATTACTAAACAACACTCTGCTAGAACCACACAAGAAAACTCTGTTAGCACGTTTCAGCAAGGCAATCCTGCCAGAGCATCTTGTCGCATACACATTACATCCAAAGTTTCAGGGCGAGATGCTGGTAGCAAAACAGTTTGAAGAAGTGAACAATTGGATAATAGCTAAGAACCCTAGCTTTATAGCAACATTTATTGCATACCAGGCTAAAAGCAGCCCATTTCCTGCATCATATTTCTGTGATGCTGCAGTTCAAGTGCCTTCAGTGACATGGTGGAAGGCCTTGAAAACACTAGGTGTGCCAGGTGATTTTATTGATATGGCTATTCAGCTGCTTGAAGCACCAGCATCATCAGCATCGATTGAGAGAATTTTTAGCAATTTTAGCTATATCCACACTAAAATCTGTAATAGGCTTGGAGTAGAGAAAGCGTCAAAGCTAGTGTTTTGCTACAGGATGTTGAGAGGGCTGTCTGATTTGGACTACTAATTAAACCTAATTAAGCCTTTTATGTTTTAATTGTATGTATTTGATAAAAATGTAATAATTACTCATATAATAAATGGATTTGTTTAATATAGTGCTTTTGATGCAATCTCTGATTTCTTGTTATTTTTTAATAGGATTATGATGCATAAGAGTATGGTGATATGTCCAACATAGTTTTGGACAATTTTGGACTGGTTTAAACCATTTAAGACAGGTTTTAGACAGGTTTTGGACAATGTCTGCTCAAAGTTAGTTTTGGACTGTCCAAAACCCAACCCTGGTTGGCTAGGCCACAATTTGCAGACCTAGAGAACACTTGTAAATTTACAACTGGATTGACTGGCTCGCCACTCATTCCATTGAGATAATTCTCATAAGATTTGATCCCGAAAGGTTAAAAACGACTGTTGATGTTAGCTGTTGCCACCTTAGATAGAAACAACCTGCAACAATATTTGTTTTAAATTAATACCTGATAACTTTAACAGTGGAAATTACTTAGGTAACTGAATAAAGCCAGCTGACTTATAGCAGGACAAGAGGTAACCATTTAACAATCAAGCTGGCTTGATATGACTTCTTCAGTAAAGCATTGGTATTCATAAATGTTCATTTGTTGACACAAAGAAAACTTTGAAAATCTATCTCTGGAATAACTGGCTGGATAACCAAGCCAGTCATTCCAGTGATAAATTTTCAAAATAGTCTCGTGGTTTGCAAATGGATATTTTACTGTTGAAGTGTTAATATCACAATGATGTGAACCGGATAGTGAACTTGTTGCATCCAAGTCATGCATGCATTGCACATGCACGACCTAGTTAATCCGACATGTTTGAATTATGGACAGGTAGGTTAAGTTGTCTGTGAAATAAATCTCTAGGTAATTTATGTAAATCAGCTCACATGCACATGAACATGATAATCGTTTCATTATCACCTGCCAAGCATGTGTGTGTCCATGCAGTGATCACATTCAAAGCATTGACCAGTAACTGCTCTGGGAGCACATGGACTGAGCATGGTAATAAATGAAGTCTTGACCCATTTGATGACCAAGTCGGCTAAAAATGACAACTACAATTATTCTGTAAGAATCTAGCCTCATATGCCTTTAACCCTTTAACACTCATATCAGCCAAAAACGGCTTCTGCAGTGGTCTTGAGAAATGTCCATTTGCAGACCAAGAGATTATTTTTGAAATTTAGCACCGGAATAACTGGCTCGATAACCGAGGCTGTCATTCCAGTGGGTTATCGAGCCAATCATTCCAGTGGTAAATTTTCAAAAATTGTCTTCTTGGTCTGCAAATGGAAATTTTCTTGAAGAAATTCAAGGGGCAAAGGGCCGGAGCATAATAAGGTGAATTGAGCTGGTTTTGTTTTGAGAAATGCCCATTTTCAAGCCAAGAGTCCGAGACGACAATTTTTGTTTGGCCAATGAAGCAGGAGTAAGACATACAATGTAGTTATCGCTTTTCTGATTAACGGCGATACAGGCGTCAACATTAAGTTTCCTGCAAATCACTTTGGCTTGACACTTCATGATCATTTACGCCTATCTGAACTAATCTTGGATACAGGGTTGTCTGTGCTGTTAGGAATCAATGTCACGATGATGAGGTCTCGAGGTCAAAGGCCAAGTTCACTGACCTTGGTCCCAAACTTGTTCTTTTCAAAGTAGATTTTTTGTGTTTGCTAAAGCTTCAGCTTATACATGTGTGATGCTTTTCAACAAAAAGTTAGACAGATGAGACATTTAATTCTGTACAATTCAGAAATTGTTTTCTCCTGCCCTCCAAATTGTCATTTTGATTACCGGTAAGGACATTTTTTTATCATGACAATTCTTAGCAATTAAGGGAGGATACATCACTAGTTTGAATGGTGTGTGCGTGCGTGCGTGTGTGTGTGTGCGACTCGCTTAAGCCTTTAATGGTCCAAGATTTGTCAAGAAAATTGAAATTTCTGCTTAGTGAATGTTGATTTGCAGGCCAAGATAAGACTGTTTTCAAATTTACCACTGGAATGACTAGCTCGATTATTGAGCCAGTCATTCCAGTGATAAATTTTCAAAAATAATATTCTCTTGGTCTACTAATTTACATTTCTCAAGAGAACTGCAGAAGCCGTTTTGGCTGGCTTGAGTGTAACGGGGTTAATGTTGAAGAAATGAGAAAAAATAGAGTAGTCAGTGTCCATTTGCTAGCAAAGAGAAGACTATTTTAGAAAATTTATGACATGAATGAGTCTTGCCCTGCGATCAAGCCAGTTATTCCACCGGTAAAATGGTCTTCTCATTAACTGCAAATGAGCATTGTTCAATACCACTGTAGAGGCAGGTTTTAGGATGTCTTGACGACTAATGAGTTACGTAAATTTTGTCCAAAACTCTTATTGTATCAAATACAATTGTCATCTGTTTAGCGGTCAAGCAGATGAAAATGGCTTTTGCGGTGGGTCTGAGAAATGTCCCTTAGCAGCCAAGACCAAGAAAACAAAAAGCGACATCTAATAGAAAGTTTTAATTTTCCTGAACAAATTTGACTATTAAATGGATAATTAGAACAAATGCACTCACTATGCTCATCTTCCAGTCAAATTATTGTCAAATTATTCAGGAGAATATTCATGGTATTGTAATTGATTCTTCGTATCTGATCAAAGGTACCGTCACATGTAAGTTGTCATCACAACCAATTACTTCATGAACGATGTATCTAACTCCAGCATAAACTTTTAATCCTCAAACAAGTTGTACAAATTGTATGTCTTTACTATCTAATAACCATTTTGATGAATGTTTTGAAACTAATTTGTCTGGACGCCATAGGCAGGAACAGCAGTGCCCAGTCAAATTAGTTTCAAACTAGTCAACAGCTTACCCGAACAATTTTTTGAAAATTGAGATTCAGGGTTCAATCGATCTCAAAGCGTGGGCATAGCTAAAACTGGATCTATCCATTGATGATACTTGCATGTGCATGACATTTTGAATGCCATTTTATGCTTCCATTGACTATCTTTCTCCATACATGCATAACTTTTGCCATTTGGCCCAACGCACTACAAGTGTCTACTGGCAATCTGCAATCATATGCCATTGGCGAACTCACATAGCAAATTTTAGGTTAATTCTACCACACATGGAGGGGTTGGGTTGCCTATGGAATTTCACCAAACCTGTTAGTTGTCATTGATGGCCTTGAGCCCAATGGTCAACGTTATGTTAGCCAATTATGGAAATGTGTTAACCAGATTTATCTTGAGATAATAAGTCATGGTTATCGTGAGCCAATTTTTATTCCCACAATTTTCAAGATAAATGGGGATTATGATGTCATCCCACTAGCCTGTCCAGAAATTTATTGTAACACAACTCCTCCAAAACAATGTTAGTTACCTGTTTGATTGCAGAGTGCAAAAGGACATTTACATTTGGTTCCACCCCAGGGCATCATACAAAAGGTATACATACAAAAGGTTAAAGCAGTGAATGTGGGGATTTCCAAGCTACTGAAAATTACATTTTCCTGATGCTGGCTGTAGTTTTACTGAACAGATCCTCCGCAGGCTTGTCCAGCAGTTGGCCCATGTCGTCCCACAGAACGCTCTTGGTGTAACCCATTTACAGAAATTGTGAATCCGAATGACATCTAATGTTTTAAATAGTGTTAGCGGTCTTCATTAGACTTTGCTTGCAGGTTTCCCATGTTGACACTTTTCGAAAAAACCTTGCTTGTTTTTAGATCAAATGACAAGGCTGTGGGGGACCATTTATGGAACTTGGTCATCAGAAATATGATAAAGAGATTACTGGGTATTACATTATCCTCATTAAATTTTAGGCTTTTTTCCACACGTTAAAACTTATTTTCATCATTAAAGATTAGTGTTGGGATTGACCGAATCCTCAACTCCCTGAATCTGAATTTCCAGAAAACCATACAAGTAAACTGTTGAATATTTTGAAACTAATTTGCCTAGTTGCTGTTGCTGCCTACAGAATTTTTACTAAATAGTAAAGACATACAATTCATGCAACTGATGGACTATTAAGCATTCATGACAAGACTTAGACACATCGTTCATTACGCAATTGATTGTGACATCAGCCTACATGTGATGTAATTGATTATGCCATCATATACTTGAGTGACTGTTTGGATTCATAAGTGGCATCACTTTCACTTATCCCTTTAAGTTTTTAACCCCTGAAATTCCAATGTATCGATTTCAAGACAGATTTACAGAAAAGTTGTTGAATATTTTGTAATTAATTTGACTGGATCCGTTTGAATCCAGACAAAGTAGATTCAAAATCGTGTTTTGATGATGTCATTGAAAAGGGCATAGTAGTGATGCCTTAATTGAATTCATAATTTTATGGTCATTAAATCAAAGTCTCACAGCATGATTGCAGATCATGGCTGTTGAAGAGCATGATAGCAACATTAGATCCTCTCAGGCAATTAGGATCAAGATTCAACATTGCGCAGTAACATTACAGCCAAATGATGTTCAGTGTTGCTGTCTACAAAAGGATGATTTTGTACATGCAATTTGGACATTTGGCGTCTTAGGCAGTTGTTGCCTTAAATATCTGGCAAAATTTAGGTGCATTAAGGCAAGAAGCATGGCCATCCAAGGCAAGAAGCATGGCCATCCAAGGCAAGAAGCATGGCCATCCAAGGCAAGAAGCATGGCCATCCAAGGCAAGAAGCATGGCCATCCAAGGCAAGAAGCATGGCCATCCGAGGCAAGAAGCATGGCCATCCGAGGCAAGAAGCATGGCCATCCGAGGCAAGAAGCATGGCCATCCGAGGCAAGAAGCATGGCCATCCGAGGCAAGAAGCATGGCCATCCGAGGCAAGAAGCATGGCCATCCGAGGCAAGAAGCATGGCCATCCGAGGCAAGAAGCATGGCCATCCGAGGCAAGAAGCATGGCCATCCGAGGCAAGAAGCATGGCCATCCGAGGCAAGAAGCATGGCCATCCGAGGCAAGAAGCATGGCCATCCGAGGCAAGAAGCATGGCCATCCGAGGCAAGAAGCATGGCCATCCAAGGCAAGAAGCATGGCCATCCAAGGCAAGAAGCGTGGCCATCCAAGGCAAGAAGCGTGGCCATCCAAGGCAAGAAGCGTGGCCATCCAAGGCAAGAAGCGTGGCCATCCAAGGCAAGAAGCGTGGCCATCCAAGGCAAGAAGCGTGGCCATCCAAGGCAAGAAGCGTGGCCATCCAAGGCAAGAAGCGTGGCCATCCAAGGCAAGAAGCGTGGCCATCCAAGGCAAGAAGCGTGGCCATCCAAGGCAAGAAGCATGGCCATCCAAGGCAAGAAGCATGGCCATCCAAGGCAAGAAGCATGGCCATCCAAGGCAAGAAGCATGGCCATCCAAGGCAAGAAGCATGGCCATCCAAGGCAAGAAGCGTGGCCATCCAAGGCAAGAAGCGTGGCCATCCAAGGCAAGAAGCGTGGCCATCCAAGGCAAGAAGCGTGGCCATCCAAGGCAAGAAGCATGGCCATCCAAGGCAAGAAGCGTGGCCATCCAAGGCAAGAAGCGTGGCCATCCAAGGCAAGAAGCGTGGCCATCCAAGGCAAGAAGCGTGGCCATCCAAGGCAAGAAGCATGGCCATCCAAGGCAAGAAGCGTGGCCATCCAAGGCAAGAAGCGTGGCCATCCAAGGCAAGAAGCGTGGCCATCCAAGGCAAGAAGCGTGGCCATCCAAGGCAAGAAGCGTGGCCATCCAAGGCAAGAAGCATGGCCATCCAAGGCAAGAAGCATGGCCATCCAAGGCAAGAAGCATGGCCATCCAAGGCAAGAAGCATGGCCATCCAAGGCAAGAAGCGTGGCCATCCAAGGCAAGAAGCGTGGCCATCCAAGGCAAGAAGCATGGCCATCCAAGGCAAGAAGCATGGCCATCCAAGGCGCTTACCTTGGTTTATTTTGAGCCCTGTAAATGATTCAACAGAGTATTGTATACATCTTAAAGAATGTGTGTTTTCTGGTCTGTGAGTTTTGAAGGGTTAGCTACAATACTTGGTCTTTGCCTTGTCTGACTGAGCATTTATGCAATGACAGTGTGGCCATCATTCATCAATAAGTCTGTCATTTTGTCCATGCCCTGATCAGAAGCTGGTATTGCTTTCACATCATCATTTAAAGGTGCTATAGAAAAGCAAATGTGTTCAATATGATTTTACGTCACATCCTTTCTAATTTCTGGATTCAGTTTGACAGATACATTACTTTTTTCAATAACCATTTGAGATATGAAAATAAAGCCATTATGCATTAAGAGCTTTGGGTTATAACTATTGGTAGACTACAAACTATTGAGACCTATATGGATGCATAGAGGCAGGCTTTCAAACTCGTGATTAGTTCATATCAGATTTATCACATATTTGGAATGAGTTTTAGCGAGTACCAAATGAGATCTTGGTAAACGAGGGTTGATGAATTTGAGATGAAATGGCAACGAGTTTGAAACTCTATTGACCCTTTAATGGTCATACCGGTTAAAACCGGACTCTGCTATGGTCTTGTGGAATGTTCGTTTACAGACCGAGAGAATACAATTTTTGAAAATTACCACGGGAATGACTGGCTCGATAACCGAGCCAGTCATTCCAGTAAAAATGTTCAAAAATTGTATTCTCTCGGCCTGTAAATGGACATTCAATAAGAAAACATTAAAATTTTCTTGACCAAATTTGACCATTTAATGGTTAATGACATAAAAATGCACCACAAGATATAATGAGATAACGGGGATTTGAAACTCGGTCCCATTTCATATCACTTCTCAACCGAGTAAAAAATTCACATTGCACGAGCTTTAGCGAGTGCTGTGTGCTAATTTTCGACATGGTTGAGAATAGTGATATGAAATGTAGCCGAGTTTGAGATTTTATTTATCGTATAAACTGATATTTTGACCAATTCCAATAAAGTCGATCCCTGAATCCATTTGATTAAACAAATTTTGTGCTGTTTGTTTTCGTTGCTGTGGCGCTTCATGTTATCACTTGAATCACTTGCTAAGAGTTGTGGCAAATGCGCTACAAAAAATAATGACAAACGAAACATCTTTATTAATTAATTTTCATCCAACTTTTAAAAGGTCTGCATCAATCATGCAAATTTACAAACATTTCCTAACTAGGTAGTGTATATTACAAAATTTAAATCAACAACATAACGTATCCCGCTGTTTTTACATTTTGGCCATCATCGTCGTTAGGAAACATTTGCAGTGCCATGGGAATGTGGAATTATTATACATTATCTAACTAATAAAAATATTTCCTACACATCTAACCAATGAAAATATTTCCCACACATTATCTAACCAATGAAAATCTTTGGTTGAATGTTACACGTGTATTCATATCGAGAAATATTGAACAGGCTGAAAGATATGCTTATATGACAAAATAATAAATGCACCACCTTATCTCCTCAGAATTAAAATTATTTTAATTGAACTATTGAATTCTTCAAGTGTGTCATGGAAATGTATCATCATATTTGGTGACTACGAGTGCATGTGACAACCCTTATCGCCACTAATCAACATGGCTAGTAAGTAGGTCACCCGTGACTCGCTTAATCATGTGACCTGTGAGTGTGTTAGAACACATTGCTTGCGACGTAGCGTGGTAGCACTCAACTTTACATAATTAATGTTACGCAAGAGATTTATTATAAACTTGCTTGTATGATAAACTTTTAAGTTTTGAATCCTATAAATTGAGAATACATTTGTTTTTTCTATCCGTTTTGTTATTTCTATCTGTTTTGTCTTTTTGTAGTGAAGAGATCGTTGACCTGGAGAAAGATGATCAACACTTGATGAGATATCAACCAATAGCAGCTCTTGTTTCATCTGCATTAGTCTCTCTCATTTAAGTCTGACTAGCCAATCACAGCGCTTATTGCATTCAGATCAGTGCTCTCAATAAAGTTTGATGAAATACAGCCAATCACAGCGCTTCTTTCATCTGGATCACCAGCTCTGATGAGCCAATCACAGCAGTTATTTCATTCAGATCCATTCTTTCATGCAAGTCTGATGAGATGCAACCAAATCGGAACTTCTCTTTCATCGGGATATGTGTCTTCGTCTCAAGTCTGATGAGCCAATCACATCAGTTATTTAACCCTTTAATATGCATATCAGCCGAAAATGGTTTCTGCAGTGGTC
>JAVVLW010001970.1:0-11000 GCA_034401795.1 Chaetoderma sp. LZ-2023a
TTGCGAAATTTCCATTTGCAGACCAAGAGAATATTTTGGAAAATTTATCACTGGAATGACTGGCTTGCTAACCGAGTCAGTCATTCCAGTGGTAAGTTCTCAAAAATCGTCTTCTTGGTCTGCAAATGAAGATTTTCTATGAAAAAATTTAAAAATTTTAATTTTCTTGAACAAATTTATAGGTTACGTGTTAATCTAGATGATTCTCATCATTAGTTCTGATCATATCAGAGAGGTTCATTTAAATCATTACTCACTTGTTTCATCAAAACTACATCAGGCAGTATCTCAGATTTAGCTCCAATGTGTTAGCACATGCGCATGAGATATGCAAGTATCTCAGATTTAGCTCCAATGTGTTAGCACATGGGCATGAGATATGCATATTAACGTTAAAACGTTACCCATTACAGAGCAAAAATTACAATTTGTGAAGTAAGAAAGATTCTGGTAAATATTTTGAAACTCATTTGACTGGAACCTGTTGGCAGCTCACAGTCAAATGAGTTTTTAAATATTCAACAGCTTTCGTGTATAGTTGTCTTAAAACTGAGATACTGAACTTCTGACGTGTTAAATGGTTATGGATGATATATGCAATATGAAGAAAAGAGAACTTGCAATTAGACTAAATCTGTTGCCTGGTGCATTGCAGTAACGTTTCCTTACCTTCAATACAGACGGAAGGTTATCAATAACTTATGACGTCTATGATTGTCATTAAATATAATAGATATGGTGATTTCATGTTTCAATTTTATTCTATCATCAACATCCAATCATAATTGTTTGATCTGTGTGTGCGTCTTGATATGACCCAGGTCACACACAGACTGCATTTTGTATGCCTGAAAAAATATGAATCATGAAAAAACCCACTTTCAATCATGGAATTAAGAGTGAAATGTGTTGTTATTGCACCCACCCACCCACCCACCCGCACGCACACACAGATGCACAGACAGGCATGTATGCACGCACACCACGCATGCAAACTGGTGTACAAAACGCACACACGAATGCATGTACGCATGCACACACATGCATGCACAGACAGGCATGTATGCACGCTCACCACACATGCATTACTGGTGTACACACGCAAGCACACACACACACACACACACGCACCACAGACAGGCATTTATGCATGCACACCACGCATGCGAACTGGTGTATAAAACATGCACGCACGCATACACACAGGCATATATGCACGCCCATTTCACATGGACACATGCAGAAACTACGGTGGAGATGGTTTCGGAAGCTCAAGTACACTGCAGTTGCTTGATACAGCCCAAACTTGGGTTTTTAGGTAGTAACGGGAGGAATAGTTTACAATCTCTGATTTTTAGGGGGTGGGGTGTTTGTGTGTGGGGTGGGGCACACCACGCATGCAAACTGGTGTACAAAACGCACACACAAATGCATGCACACACGCATGCGCACGCACGCACGCACACACACACATGCACAGACAGGCATGTAGGCACGCTCACCACACATGCATTACTGGTGTACACACACACGCACCACAGACAGGCATTTATGCATGCACAGACAGGCATTTATGCACGCACACCGCGCATGCAAACTGGTGTACAAAATGCACACACGCACGCATGCACGCACACATGCACAGACACACGCACGCATCACATGGACACACGCAGAAACTGGATATGGTTTCAGAAGCTCAAGTACACTGTAGTTGCTTCGATACAGCCAAGATGTGGGGTTTTGGGTAGTAGTAGTGTGTGTGTGCGTGCGCGCATGCGTGTGTGTCGGGTAGCAACTCTTTAAAAAGTAAATGTCCCTTAGTCAGTTAGTTAGTGAGTCAGTCAGTCACAAATACTTACTCTTGGCTGTAGTTTCAAAAGCCTTTGGTACATGGTAATCAAACTTGGGGGAAACATTGCCCTTGTGTTCCTGAAGATAAATTTGGTGTCAAAGGGTGAATGGCCCCGGCGACCTGATTAAAAAAGGATTATTTTAAACAATATTCAGACATTTCTGAAAAAGTTGGTCCCGATCCCAGGATGATTCAGAATAAGGAAAGATTAGTTACCTCTCTGGGATGTAGAAATTGTTTGAGTGTGGCTTTCGTGACCATCTTGGCCACTTCTTCAGCACTAACTGACAGTCGCTGGCAACGTCACTCTAGTCAGATCTTGTGGAGTCACATGACAGCATGGACTGGTAGACTGCTGGTATATGGTAGCCCTCGTCTCGTCGTCTCGTCTCAAAAAGGTTTGTGGATTTTGGGGAGTCCATAGAATCTTGGGACAATGGCAGTTCCGGGGTAGAGTTTGAAGTATAGGGATTGGTCGATGATGTTCTGGCTTTTCCAGTCTTTGAGAAGTTTTAGGAGGCGGCTTTTGTACTGGTTGGTTGGGTCAGAAGATAATTTGGAGTATGGTGGTCTGAAAGAAGAGCACTGATTTTGTCTCGGTAGTCATCTTTATCCATTATCACTGTGCATTTCCCCTTGTCGGCTGGCAAAATTTGGATGGAGATTGTGTTTCAGATGTTGTAGAGCCCTACGTTCTTCAATTGTGATCTTGCTTCTCCTATTTGGTCTTTTGTTGAATTTGGTCACGGTTTTTGTCACTTCGCTTCTAAGGCTGTCTGCCTGTGAGTTAACAAGATGTTGACAAGCGCTCTCAGTGCAGGCAATAATTTCTTCGACAGGGATGGAGTTGGAGGAAACCGCGAAATTTAACCCTCTGGAAAGAATGTTGCGCTCGTTTTCAGTGATATTATGGCTACTGAGGTTAAGAACCCACCTGTCTGTGTCGATCTTGCCAAGATTTTCATCTTTATGTGTTTCTTCTAACTTTTTACGGGCGCGGAACTTCTCAAACTTATTGGTTTGTGTTGTTTTTGTTTTGTCAAAAGCGGAAGTTGTACGCACGCGCGAGAACCGCTTCCACTTCCGGTTGGTCGTCTAGCCGAATTTTCGTGTCCAGGGACTCTTGTAGCGCCGTTTTTTCCAGATGTCGAAAAACTTCCACTAGTCAGACTTCCGTACATCCAAGGCCTATCAGAACACCTTGGCAGACTCTTCAGAGAACACCACATCAAAACCTACCACAAGCCCATCAACACCTTAAGATCACAACTAGTAAGACCCAAAGATAAACTGACCACCGATGAATGCTCTGGAGTCATCTACAAGATCGAATGTGACCAATGTGAGGGGACATACATAGGCGAAACCAAAAGGCCTCTCAGCACCAGAGTCAAAGAACATCTTAAAATCAATTCCAACTCAGCTGTGGCAGAACATACAGAATCCACTGGCCACGTCATCCCCGCGAGCAGTGCCTCGGTCACCAACTTATTCAAACGGAAGGTTAAAGAGGCCATAGAAATCTACAAGCATCAACCAACCATGAACAGAGACGAGGGCTACCGTATACCAGCAGTCTACCAGTCCATGCTGTCATGTGACTCCACAAGAGCTGACCAGAGTGACGTTGCCAGCGACCATCAGTTAGTGCTGAAGAAGTGACCGAGATGGTCACGAAAGCTACACTCAAACAATTTCTACATCCCGGAGAGGTAACTAATCTTTCCTTATAATATTCAGAGATTTCTCACAATAACTTTGGTTCTACTTAAGCGAGTCTGACCACACTTGCATAGCCGGTTATCCATGGGCCCCCAAAGATGTGCGAGAAATATGGGGTCAAAAGGTTAAAGGTCAAGGCCACGGCACCCAGATTAAAAATGAATATTTTGACCAATATTTTGAAAACCGTCTGCAAGACACACTCAAAATAACTGATTCTACCAGAAATATATCATGACCAGAGGGGGGAATGGAAGGTTGTCTGCACGGTCCCGGAGGTTTGTGATAAATGTACGGTAAAAAAGTCCAATATCAAGGTCACAGTGGCAATTTAAAATCATTCCAAGCGCGAACAACCCGAGTACTGCATACATTTCTGCTAGTTTACATATGAAGAGCTGTCTCTTGTGTTGGACTGGTGGTTGGGCATGTATCCGCTCAATACGCTGGAATGTACTTTTCTTAGTTCGGTCAATTTTTTAGCAGCCATCTTAGATTTTCTGAAAATTATACAGAAATCCTTTAGAAAACCAGTGCTGATTTTAATCAAATTTGGCTAGAACGATCCTATGGTCATAGAATCCAGAACTTTTGATTGATCAATTTTTTTTTAGCAGCCATCTTAGATTTTCCAAAAATATTTTACAAGCCTAAGTTACTACTACTACTACTACTACTACTACTACTACTACTACTACTACTACTACTACTACTACTACTACTACTACTACTACTACTACTACTACTACTTAATCAAAGGCTTGATTTTAATGAAAGTGGCTGGAATGATCCTACACCGGTAGGCTTCAATATATCAAACGAGAATTTTAATTTTGCCAATTTTTTGGCAGTCATCTGAATTTCTGAAAATTGGCTAGAATGATCCTATGGCCATAGGCTCCAGAGCTTCTATTTAGAATTTTGATTGGTCTATTTTTTCTGCATCCATTTTGGTTTTTTTTCAGAAATGTTTCCAGAAGGCTGTAAAACGTGATTGCTACTTAGTCAAAGGCTCGATTTCAACGAAACTTAGATGGAACAATCCTATCATGGCAGGCTTCAATATCTCAACGGAGAATTTTGATTCGTCAGTGTTTTGGCAGCCATCTTGGATTTTCAGAAAATTATCATGAAATCCTTTAAAATGTATGTTCTAAACCGCTTTGCAACTCTTAATAAAATTTGAATGGAACGATGCTATCATGATAGGCTCTGGATATCTTATTCAGAATTTTGATTGTTCTGTTTCTTTGGTGGCGATCTTGTATTTTCCCCAAAATTTTCATATGATGTTCAATCACTACTACTAAATTAACGTCTCGTTTTCAATGAAACATCGGCGGAACTGTTCTATGGTGATAGGCTTCAACTTTATTCCTCATTTTTTGGGGGTGGCCATCTTGTATTTTCCCAAAAATTATCCATCATGTCTATGTAAATGCTAAAGGTCTGGGTGAGCATCACAGGCCTTTGGGCCTCTTGTGTAAATATCCGTTTTATGTTAAAATTTGAGTCAAATAGGAGCACTAGTTTTGATTAAATCCATTAATCCTGTATCTGACCCAAATCAGGATTGGAAAATATGGGCAGACAAACAGGTTTGAGTTATACCGCATTTCATGGGATACCACAGATGAATGCATGCATTGCAACGGATAATTTACTGCTCCAAGACCAATCCTTGCATTCAACGGATCTGATTGCATAAAACATGATTATGTGGATGCCTTCATTTAATTGAATACTGATCATTATCATCCGTTAAACCTCACATATATATTCAGCCCTACACCACAAAATATTAACCATTATCACTCTGATGACGATATTCTCTCTCTTAGTTTGTCAAGAGCAAAGAAACTGGTGTACAGTTTTCAACAATTTTTGTGGATGAAGTTGCTGTCTATGACTGCAACAGCTTCCACCAAATTTGTTGAAAAAGAACACCAGTTCATCTTTTAATTTAATCATATGTGTTCATCAATGTTGAAGTATACCGGACACTTGTCTTCAGGTGGAAGACGAAAGTCAGATGTCTGACACTGGTGCAGTGCCTTCTGTTTATAGGCCATAGCTACATGGCAGGATCCCTACCACTGAGCATGTGCATGTACATGCTCACTGGTTAGCAGGACTCCGAATTCAGAGTCCCTGCTATTGAGCATGTGTGCACACATGCTCACTGATTGTTCTTAGCTGGACCCTGAATTCAGGGTCCCTACTACTGAGCATATGCATGCACATGCTCACTGACTGTTAGCTAGACCATGTATGTAGGGCCCCTACCACTGATGAGTGTTAGCATTTGGAGGGTAAATGGCTTGGGTGTGCCATTGTTTTGCACATGTATGTGCATATACACAGAGGGTTCCCTTTTGGTATAAACATGGAATTAGTCATAGGGATGAGTGGCTCATGATAAATAGTATGGCAGTGGGAGAGGAGTTTCCAAACCCATTCTCAGATCTGACTATGGCATTTCGCTCCATGTGAGAAGCTCAACAGTGGATTTGTTTGCATGTAGGGGTTTACAGATAGACACCATAAGGTTTTAGGTGATATTATATTTTTCTAATATGTCTGGCAGACATCCATAGGTAGGCTAATGTCAGAGTTAGCCCTGCCATCCTAGAGGTGTGACATCATTAAAATATGCAGATGCATCATTCAGTGACATGGTGAATGTGTGCTTGAAAAAAAAAAGCTTTGTTGAAAAGTTTATAACATTGGCTGGCCCTTAGAGACTCCATGGTGTGGAGATTATATATCATGTATGCATCCTTTTTCATCTGATTGTAGTGTTTATGTTTGCACATGGGTCTCCTCTTAGAACTTGTGTAATGCAGTAAGAAGCGTGCTCTGTCCTAAGGTTAGGTAGTGCTGTATTGCTCTTTAATCCTCGAGACCCAATTGTGCGGACATTGTTGATGATCACCATCCCACTTTTGATGGTCCCAGATCGCAAACAGAGACTGAGAAAACTGCTCCAGACTGGCAGGTTCCTGATCCATTTAACTTTAGAACATTAGGCCTAGTTGAGGAAAAAGATTTGTGTCGATGTGTTCCTTGATACTGGTACCAGTGTGTCTGATTAGAAATGATTTTTGGAAATCAATTTTAGGTGCCCATTCTTTGAAGTAAACCCAAATAGTGTTAGCTTTAAATGGTAGCCATATTGACATTTTTGTTGCGCGCAGGTGAGATTTCATAATGTCACATATCCCTGTTGGGGTCGTGTGAAAGATTGTGCATGAGGCAATAATTGGTGTTGATGTGTTATGCATGGGTGAAGCAGTGACCGATTGTTTTAAGAAACAGATGACATGGTTTGGAAGGAAGTATAAGGTATATTCTCCATTTAGGCATCAAGTTGATTATCAATGCGACAAAGTGAGTGTTAACGAAATTGTTCCAAATGTCCTTGAAGAATTTGCCGCCAATTTTGATGTACCTTACTCTAGTTCCAAAGAAAGATGGAACCATGTGTTTCTGCATAGCTTAACGATGCCTCAACGAAGTTTACCATAAAGATTCCTACCCATTACCGAATATTTTGGATATATTCGATTCGATGTATTTGTGTTTTTACAATGGATTTGAAGTGTGTGTATTGGCAAATACCTATGGGCAGCAAAGACATTGACAAAGACAGCGTACATCTGCTCTGAAGGTTTATTTTAGTGGACCTGTATGCCCTTTGGTTTTTGTAACTTGGGTGTGGTGTTCCAGCATGCGATGAAGGCTGTATTTAGAGAATATATAGGCAAATTTATGCACGTTTTTGTGGACATCTTTTTGAAAAATCTGATAAAGCATACAGAGCATCTGAAACCTGATCACGAGATTGTGAGAGTACAATCTCCAGCTAAAGCATAAGGAGGGATTTTACGAGTAAATCAGTAGATTTTGTACGTTATCATGTCTGTGGAAAGTATCTCACCTCAGAAGGTTAACATCATCCGAAAGATGAAACCATCACAAGATGCAAGTGAATTCTGAAGTATACTAGGAGCTGTGGGTTATTACCGATTATGTGTGAACAACTATGCTGAAATAGCCTGCTTGTCTACTGAGCTGACAAAGAAGTACACATGATTCCGATGGAGCAAAGCTATTGTGCTCACATACCCTGACAAATAGGCTACTATCTGTACACAGATGCTTCTAGTTATGTGATCAGAGCGATTTTGGTAGAATTCGATCGCCAGAGTATCGAGCATGTAATTCAGTATGGGAGCTCAACCTTGAAGGACAGGCAATTGAGCTGGCCAGTCATTGGGAGAGTCATGTGGTTGTGTATTTTCTAAAGTAGTTATGACCATACCTCTTTTGAGTCGATTTCACTATGTTCACTGACCACATACCACTGAAGAGTATTTGTCGAGGAGGTGAGGAACATGAAAGTGTAAAGATGGGCAGTGTTGATTGCCGAATATGGATACAAAATTGAGTACATCAGAGGGTGGAAAAATGTTTGGGCCGATCTGTCTCACTGAAGGCGATAGGCAGAAATTGCAACCTTTAATAATGGGGACTATGTGATCACCGAGGTCAAAGATGGAGTATTTCCATATGTGCCTTTGGAAGCACATGGCATATAGTATTAATTATTTAGGTTTACCAAAACTTCAGCGAATCACGCTATGCATAATTGTGCGGTATACAACATGCACGCTCTCAGCATTGGATGCAGAGTATCCTCGGCTCATCCTGCCAAGACATTTCCGTATTATACTCCTTTTGTGACCCATCCTTGACGAAGAATGTAATTGCCATGTTGGATAGGTGTCCCATAAACCAAGTATATTGACCAGTCAATACATGCCTAGCAAACACAGAGGCTGATGGATACATATCCAGGAGAAATTATTGGCATGTACTTGATTGGACCTTTGAGTCAACGAACAGGAGCACTTACATAATGATGATTGTTGATCATTGCTCCGCATGGACAGAAGCATACCCTATTCCTGTGACAACCACGAAGAATGTTGAAGATTGTTTCTTTAATAAGTACTGTGCTCATCATGATGTGCCTAAAATTGTGATTACTGATCAAAGCAGGGTTCAATGACAACCAGCTCAGACTCCGGTTCGAAGAGTATGCCGTGGACCATCGTCCAACCAAGCCTTATCATCCGCAGACCAATGGTTGGATGGACAGTTTTAACATAACCTTGCAAGCGTTGGTTCAGAAAGGGATTAATAATGAATCCAGAGCATGGGAAGACCGGTTTGGCACCGCATCAGCGGCATATTGCAATACTCAACATGCTATGATTGGGTATACACCCTTTTTCCTAACTTATGGGAGATGTGATAGATTGATCAAGCGCAAGATTGGGGGTGGGGGGGGACAGATTATTTAGACAATAGTACCGTATTGCATGCCCGTGATAAAACAGAAGTCAAGAGAAAAATATTGTGCTCAGATTCATAACTGATCGACTGCGAAAGACTAAAGTTGGTCATTCAGTGGTCGTAAAAGTGGTAGAAATGATGAAGTTGATATCCAGTGGTGACTCTAAATATGATTCGTTCAAGCTAAATTGTCAGGCGGCTCATCATCAACACTGGAAAGGTATGCGTTTTGAACATATCAAAACTGTGCATCATAGATCCAGAGATGTGTTGGGACAAAGTTAGAGCACATCCGGTGAGAAACCTTGTATGGGTGGAAGTCACCATGTCTTGAATGCTACCCTGGTTTCGTCCCAGCGACTAGAGGAATCGCCATAGATAATTCCTGAGCCATTGGAGGAGTCGACTTCAGAGGTAACACTGACTCCGGAGGTACACCCCGAGACTGAGCAGGTAATCTCTGATGCAGAACCCGAAGACATGAAGGCAGAAGAACTGTGTCGTCTTTGGCAACACGCCAGAGTGTCTACAATATGGGCAAGCATGGGCCTGCACCGGTACTGCAGACTGTTTCATGCAAAGTAGCCTGAATTGGCAGAATCGAGGGACTGCTCACCGATGAGGAATTCATCGATTATATAAGAGCTATTATTGAACTCGTTGACATTTTCCATCAACAAGGGCAAGATGAATGAAACTTAGCATGACTAGTGTAATAAATGTTGGTGAGTCTAAAGCAATTATCACCAAGCTATTTGTGATATATGTAATCATAACATCTAAATAATGGCTATATTGCAAATCCAAATATCTGACAGATATTTTGATGATCGTGTGTTAACGAGCATGTGGTTAATAATGTAATGGGATGGTTATATAAGTGCAAGTATGTCAGTGTGCCTCTGACACTGAATGCATCCACCACAGGGGTTAACCGTTATGGATATTCACAATAAATCCCATATTGTCGAGTACTTGTATTTCGAAAAATGGCACCATTTATAGAAAATAATGTGGGTACCACTGGCACCATTATCCAATCAAGGTGTCAGCACAACCGATTTTAACACAATGCATATACAATCAATAATTAAAATGGTAGTCAGACCGACGAGAGGCTTGGACTAAAGCAAGTCTTGCTGCATTGATCTCGTCACAATGCTGGCACCGATGAATCATGCAGGGAGCGGCCAGGAGCAAAATTACCTCCCGGCCATGAAGTAACTGCACCGCTCATGGTTCCTGACCATATGGAGTTGTGGATCCTGAACGTCTTGTGTGAATCGACATCCAAATGACTTGACACCATTGTCCAAATATTATATATACATATAAAATCTTACATACACAGGGTAGTTGAGTTAAGATCGTAGAGAATATTATGAGTACTTATTATCACCAAAATGTAACCATTGTATAGAATAACTGGGACGATTTTACGAGCCAATTGTTTAGTGTTGATAGTACACAGTAGTTGATTATCAATCTTTCTCGCGACAAGATGGTTAATCATCTTTGGATGAGGGGCATATGTAAATATGCAGATTAAAATCGGATCTAGCTAATGCGATTTGTCCTCGCATTTGGGCCTGAAACAAATTATGACAAATGGACGGACAGTCATAGAATTCATTATGAAATACAGTCGAATCTATAAAACATGCTTGAGTAAGCATGTGTATACAATTCTAATTACAACCATCACCTTATCGTATATTGATCTGAATTGTAACCACCTCTTAACATGACTAAGTCTCATTTGGGTCATTGCATCCCAGTGAACTCATTTAACTGGAAAGGAATGCCGGTCATTGATGAGAGATGTCCCACCACATTGGTAATCGAATGATACAGTGTGTATACCAGGTGTCACATGAGGTTATGATTAACTGGCTCACATAATGAGTTGAATATAAGCTAGCTAGAGAGAGAATTGGGGATTACTTGAAACTGCTGTTATAAGTATGTGTATGGAAGTAGTACAAAGATTGCAGAATATGTACATGAAATTGTGAAAATAAGGGCGATTGATTAAAGTCGATCGGTTTAGTAAGGTGAGATC
>JAVVLW010001971.1:0-29000 GCA_034401795.1 Chaetoderma sp. LZ-2023a
ATTTAGTGTGCAATTGAGCAAGCAATCAATGCAAATATAATTAACGGTCCACATGACACTGTAGATTGTAATTAAGTTTAAGTGGACATATTTATATCTGGCCTAATTTTTGGAGAGGGGGAAAAATGTTGGTGTCGCCATTGGCATCCGGTCATATTAAGCTTTTTATCTCGGCTTTTCACAAAGTGAAAAAAGATTTTGGGAGAAGAGGGATAAAAAGTATGTCGGTGTCCGTTCATGTTAAACTTTTTAATCACGAAGTTGAAAAAAGATTTTGGGGGAAGGTGGAAAAATGTTGTCAGCATCTGGTCAGGTTAAACTTTTTAAAATGACATTTGCACCCACAAGGGGTTATCCGGTTTGAAAGAATTTTTAAACATGTGTTCTATGCGATACTTAGGACTAGTCTGCATCAAAATTATATTTATTTTATAATTTGTTCCATACTTTTATCATGTTTGAACGAGAATATTTTATGTGTCAAGGGTTATCTTTCTTGGCTGCGTTAAGTTTTTTAAAAACAACATTTTCACCCACAAGTGGATATCAGATTTCTATTAAAACGTGACATTTTGAAGATTTCGGGTTGTCTACCCTTGTTGATGACGTATGCTCTACCCCCTTCGATGAAACCGTGTACGGATTGTTGCTGCGACAACCGGTCCCACCGATGAAGATGGAGCACGACACTAGCGCGCCTCGTAGGTACACAGAGACCTGACGATATTTATATTAGTGCCTGGGCCTGATCTAACTGCGTGCTTCAGAACGATTGGTTCGACACGGTGGTCTTCCGTGTTCTCCAGAGTAACAACAAATATGTGACAAACTTTTGCCTTGTATAATATCACAAGATGATCGTTTTAATTGCTAACTAACTGTGCAATAACCCTACAAAGTTGGTAACTTTTACTGTTACCTAGCGATCTATTTACAATCAGTAAATATTACAATTCAATGTTTCCTAAGTTTCCCTAACTTTCAACCAGCTCTTGCCTACTTAAAGCCATTCAGCAAGAGCGTTTTACAAGGTGCGAGGCGGACCGAACTCTCGATTAAAAGTTAAAGTCCCCCTTATATACCATCTCAGTTTCTATTCTCCCTCCATCTTGGTTTCGCACCGCCGGAGGTTGCTCTGATTCTCATTGGATTATGACATCACTTTGACTAATCAAAACGCCGACCCTCCCTCCTGGGGAGGGTGCCCTTTTACCTAGCACCTGCGGTTTGGGCTTGATTACCATGCCATTTCTGACGGATGCCCTGCCCAGAATGACGAATGCTTGTTTGATAACAAGGGTTTGGGCTGGATTACCATGCCATTTCTGACGGATGCCCTGCCAAGAATGACGAACGCTTGTTTGATAGCAAGGCTTACTGGTGGATTAGCACGCCTCTACAATTAATATGTTTTTGATAATATCTTTCGATTGCGTACCTAATGCCTACAGGACGCTACAATGTCCATGTCATGTTCATTACCTATTAGCCGACAACCTGTGGAATGCTAGAGTTAATTGGTACACGAGTTACCATTCCTCATAGCCGGATTATTTTCGGCTTATCATGTCCCATGCTTCCGTGAGAACACAGACCGCTATGTAACTAACTAAGGCCGTTTGTCATATCTAATCCCTTGATTGATTCCAACCTGGTGCCAACCAAGTTTCGAAGCTGTACCGCGCACTAGCTGACGTACCTACTGCCAGTCATCGAGTGCTGATAATATATAATTTCCTAATATGACATAGACCCTATTTATTAAAGAGAACTGATGTTTGTGTGTGGAACGATAATAATCGTACACAGCAACGTTTATCTCAATACTTAAACAGCCAGATGAAATGCACTAGCGAGAGTAACCCATTCAAATTGAAGGACGAAACCAGTGAATCGATTAACCCTCAATAATTAGTTGTGGTAGTAAAAACTTGATAATGACCTGAGTGAAAGTTGTTGCTGTCTTGGTGCTAAGTCGTTTATGAGCAATAATCTCTTTGCAGTAATATAAATGACTGTAGCAACAAACATCAATGAGTTTGACCATGGCAGTATGCAAGTTGTACGAATATTGAATCGTTGTAGACGGGAAGAGAATGTTAACCCTAAGTTAACCCTCGATGGCGTAACTTGTTGCGCATTGCTTTTACCGCTGTGAATGGCAATATAATCTAGCAAGTAGAAGGGAAGATATATAGATGATGATCAGTGCTAGTAACGTATCTAAACATAGCCGCTGATCGGTGCATCTTAATATACATGGTGACATAGTCTATTAGCTCACCTGGTATTCACACATGAATTTCACTCGGGACTTACTCGTACATACAAGATGTCCGTACAGTGGGTTCATGACTTCCCACAAAGACACTCCCATATCTACAATTTGTTCTAAAAGATGCTTCGGACCAGTCCATGTCAAAAAGAAATCGACTAAAATTCTTTTCCAGATTTTTTTGGCATTTGAGCTTTAAAAATTTTATTGTGAATTTGCATGCAGGTTATATCTTAATTATGGTTCTTGGCTGTGTTAAACTTTTTTCAAATGACATTTACACCCACAAGGGGTTGGGAGATTTGAATAAAACCTCACAGATTTGTTCTATACGATGCTTAGGACTAGTCCACATCAAAAGGAAATTGCCTTTGACATTTCCCCCAGATTTCTTCACCGTTTGAACTCTGATTGTTTTAAGGCTGATTTGTATGCAAGTTTTTTTTATCGCATTTTCACGAAGTTGAAAAAGGAGATTTTGGGAGAGTGGAAAAATGGCGGTGTCAGCGTTGGCGTCCGCTCTGGTTAAGGTTTTTTATCTTGCATTTTCACGAAGTTGAAAAAATAGATTTTGGGAGTGTGGAAAATGTCGGCGTCGGCGTTTGCGTCCGCTCTGGTTAAGGTTTTATAAAATGACATTTGCATCTCTAAGGGTTCATCCGATTAAAAAAACCCTTCACAGATGTGTTCTATATGATGCTTAGGACTAGTTTACATCAAAGCTATATCGATTTTTTGTTTTAACTTTGACTGTCCCGGCTAATGTTATTCCTATGGTTAAGATTTTTTTAATGACATTTGCTGCATTGCACCCACAAGGGGTTATCTGATTTTGAAAAAACCCTTCACAGATGTGTTCTCTACCATGCCTAAGACTGGTCCATATGAAAAAGAAATTAATTTTCAAATTTAAAAAAATAATTTTAGGCCTGTTTTGTATCCAATTTATACTCATAATTTCTTGGTTAAGCTTTTTTCAAATGACATTTGCAACCACAAGGGGTCGTCCGATTTGAATAAAACTTCAGAGATGTGTTCTACACGATGCTTAGAACTTGTCCACATTAACAATAAATAGAATTTCAAAATCTCCATATTTTTTCGACATTTGAACTTTGATAATTTTATGGCTGATTTGCATCCAGTTTATATGTATTATGCTGTGGTTAAGGTTGCTTTCAAATGACAATTTAATCAGCAAAGACTTGCTTTTCAAACTTGAAACCTTGGGGATAATTATACATATGGGCATGGATGTGCATGACACTTGGAATTTTGTTCCCATGGGTCAAAGGTTCAAAATTGGCCAGTAATTATCGAATTTAATGCAACTCCTAGACCATTTCAGATAAAAATTTGAAACTGGTGATGATTGCACATATGGACAGGGATGTGCATGGCACTTGGAATTTTGGCATAACCCCATGGGCATGACCCTGAGGGGAGAAATATGGGGTCAAAAATTAAATTTATCCAAAGATGATCATGTCACAAATCATTTTCAAGCCAGTGATGAGTAGACTACAGTGCAAGAAATTATTTTGATCTTGGGTCAAACAGAGTATGGGGCGGGGTCAAAATTGGGCACCAATTAATTGTAATGTAACTCCTCCTAAACCATTTCACATCCAAATATGTATTATGCTGATTGTTTTTTTTTAATGTTTCTTCTTCTTTCAGACTGAACTTTGCTTGTGTTTGGACCATTTGCCTTTAGGTTAGCACAGGGTCCCAGTTGTCATTACAATGAGTAATGACTTCAGGTTACTCCTTGGTAGAAAGGCTTTGTGGTTCAGTCTCCAAGCTATGCTTGCTTGATGGGGATGGGTAATACCTTGGGTGTTTTGAATCGGCATGTTGATTGTCAAATTTCAAAATGAGACTATCCGGTGGTCCATCATATCCTGTGATTTACAATTAATATACAGTACAGGTGAGCACGACACGGTACACTCAAGTCAAGAATAGACGTGAGGAAGCTCAGGATTTCGGCTGAAATTGAAGCCGCACGTTGCCAGTGCGTCAATAAAATAAAAATACATATACTGCCAGAGCCGTGCTGGAGTCAGAGTACAATAGGCGTAAAACGCCTAGGATTGAATCGTGGCAGATGCATCCACAGATAGTCCCATATGAATCGTCAGTGTGTCAGTATATCAGACGTGAAAACTGGTCGGCCAAACCTAGAGTTTTTAGTCTTGGCGTGGTGGTCCAGTGGAAAGATGTCTGGTTGCTGATGCTATGCGGAGTTGCAGAATGGCGGTTCGATCCCCCCGACCGGGAGATGGTGATCAACAAATTAAACTAATGGGTGCATGACTGTCGGCTAAGTTAGCACATGGAAATTGAAGCCGCACGTTGCCAGTGCGTCAATAAAATAAAAATACATACATACATACATACAGGTAAGGTATTTGCTATCTTCTGATAGCGCTTGTGAAATGTTGGTATGCCCCCAGTTATGGCCCTGGGGGAGGGAAATGTGGGGTAAAAAATATCAATTTTCCAAAGGTGGTCATGTCACCTATCATTTTGAAGCCAATGATGTGTAGACTACAGTACAAGGAATTATTTTGATCTTGGGTCAAACTGATGGTAGAGGGTGGTGCCAAAAGTGGGCACCAATCGATTATAACGCAACTCCTAGACCATTTCACATAGAAACTTGAAACCTTCGGTATGATTACACATATAGCCAGGGATGTGAATGACACATTGGAATTTTGATATCACCGCCAGGGGCTGAGCTGGGGGAAATGGTGGGCAGAAAATAAATTTTATCAAATGTGTTCATGCCACATATCATTTTGAAGCTTGTAGTTAGTAGACTACAGTACAACAAATTGTTATCTAGGGACATGTACATTATTTTGTGGGTCAGTCAGCTCGTCCCTCCGTCCGTCCATGCCTTTGTCTCTGAATTTTTGTCTGTCCGTCCATGCAAATTTTGGGTTTTCATTCAATAACTTTATTTTTGCTTGGAGTATTGTGACGAAACTTCTGATACCTCGTGTTCAAATGACATTTACACCTACAAGGGGTTGGGAGATTTGAATACAAACTTCACAGATTTGTTCTATACGATGCTTAGGACTAGTCCACATCAAAATGAAATCGACTTTGTGACATTTTTCCGAATTTTTTCGGCGTATCAACTCTGAATTATTTTATGGCTGATTTGTATGCAGGTTATATATCCTAGTTATGATTCTTGGCTGTGTGAATCTTTTTTCAAATGACATTTGCACCCAGAAGGGGTTATCCAATTTGAATAAAATTTCACAGATTTGTTCTATACGATGCTTGGGAATTGTCCACATAAAAAGGAAATTGATTTTCAAAATTCTTCTATACTTTTACAGCGATTCGAGTTTGATTATTTTATGAGTGATTTGCATCCAGGTTACACTCATTATTCTGTGGTTAAGGTTTTTCAAATGACAATTTAGAGAACATGGGGTTATCCGATTTCAATAAAACTTCATCACATTTGTTCTATACCATGCTTAAGACTTGTCCACATCAAAAATAAATTGTTTTCAAAATTTTGCTATACTTTTCCAGCGGTTGGACTGATTATTGTATGGCTGATTTGCCTCAAGTTTATATGTATTATGCTGTGGCTAAGGTTTTTGCAAATGACAATTTAATCACCAACGTCTTATTAGTTTAGATAAAATGTTTTGATTTGCTATATAAGCTTCTGAAATGTAGCCTTCATCATATTAATGTACTTGCATTTGAAAATGTTTCTTCTTTTTTAAGGCTATGAACTTTGCTTATGTTTGGTCCATTTGCCTTTCGGTCAGTCTTGGTGTGCCCAGTAGTCATTGTACTGCATGTTACTACTTCGCAGTAAGGCTCAGTCTCCATGCTAGACTTCTACGAAGCTATGCTTTCCCGATTTTGATTTGACAACTTGATTGTCAAATTTCAAAATGATACCAATAATGGTCCATCATATCCTGTGATGTACAATTAATATACAGGTAAGCTGTTTGCTTTCTTCTGAATGCGGTTGTTCTATATATGTACATGGCTTGGTCATATTTTTTCACAGAATATTTAGTTCACGACAGACAGGTCCTGCGGCAGCCGGGTCCTGCGGCAACATAAGAAGGCGAGTTATATTTGGTATCTTTTAATAACTCTTGTTAAAGCTTCATATTTAGTAGTTAGTCAAATACGATTCTATCGGTGTATGGTAGACCGTGAGTATATTATGATCGAGTCGACATTAATGATAATAAGTGCTGGCGTTTCCTGAGGAGTCGTTTGTCCGTAAGTGATGTCTTCTTCTTCTTTTCGTTCGCTGATCATACCGCCAGTCCTGTAAGTGACTGTCGACATGATCATAAGCGTTAATTAAGTGCGTGGATCCATGGTTTATTAGTGCGCCGTGCGGCCTGGAACCTCCGTCTTCAGCACTCGAGGTTTCTGTCAGGGTTACCTCACCCTTACCTCCTTTAGTCGCCTCTTACGACACGCAGAGGATACGGAAGGTGTATTCTAAGCCCCACCTACAGGGCAACGTAAGTGATGTAACTAACACGAACCTATTACCGCTGGCAGTCAGACATCAGGCTCGAGAACACCAAGAAATATATTAATTCACCACCTTGTTCTTGAATAGGCTAGCGAGAGTTCTATTTGTCTAATCAAATTTTCTATAGTGTTATCGCAGTAACGTTTAAACTGGAAACAAATCAAAATAGTTGGTTATTGAATGTCCGTTTGCTGGTCAAGAACACATTTTTTGACAATTTTACCACCGAAGTGAATGACGCGGTTATTGAGCCAGTCATTCCAGTGGTAAGTTTTCAAAATTAGTTTTCTCTGAACCTGCAAATGGACATTCCTGAACACCACTGTAGAGGTCGTGGGTTTGATCGGCTTCGCCATGAAAGGCGTAAGAATCACACATATTGTTACTTCATCCTATCCATTAAAATGGTATAACACATTAGGCCTACTTCTACGTGATATCTGACTAGATGCCACCTCCTCGACATAATTGTTATGTTCAACAATTAAAGCTGGCATCTATATAGAGAGGGTGGGATGAGGCTGAATGTCAGTTGGTGAAAGCGTGGGGGTAGCGAGGTCCCATTCACGCCATTCTAGGCTGGTCTTTATTTCAGTCTATTATTCGTAACTTCCCCAGTTTTTACACTGGCAACTATTTAGACTCCTGGGTGGAGAAGAGGCGACGAGGAGTGAAGGAGATTGCCTATGTTTCCAGCCATCGTCAGTTGGCCGAACAGAGACGCGATCCCCGGTTTCCCAGGTCTGCTCGTTACCGCCTCCTTTTCCCACCCTGCCATAATATAGTAAGAATAGATTTCTATGCCCTGCCTCCAACCCTACGGGGCGGGGGTGGGGGCAGTGGCGTAGACAGGCTTTCAAGTCAGGGGAAGCGAGGTCTAAAAAGGCGCCACCCCACTTGAGCGAGGGCTTAAAAGGCGATTAGGCGTCGGAATCTGCTTAAATTTCTTTAATAAAGAAAAAATAGCATCCCAGCGTCGCCAATTATTTTATTAGGGCCTATACCGAGAAAGTAGCGCGTATTCCGCTATTATGCGTCTCGATGTAGCGTAATTAAAACAAAAAGTCTCAACATAGCGATGAACAAGCATGACAAGAAGACATTAACAACGTTGTAAATTCAAATAGTTCTAATTTTCAATGTAGGTTAACTTGTTAAAGGTGGCTTTGAAGTTGGGACGTCCAGAAACTTGTGTGTTACGGACGTGATTTAGGCGCCACATTTGGGGAGATGGTCCGGTGGAGCGAGCGCTTCCCCCTACTCCTCCGCCCCCCTTGCTATGCTACTGGGGAAGTGTGGGGGGGGGGGGTGTTGCGCTAATCTAAGCCTAAATCTTGAAGTGCAGTCCGCAATCATATAGGTAACGCACATAGCAAACATAGCATAGAAGAGTTTCTTTCAAGGTGATCGAAGTCGTAGAAAGACGGAGTCCTGTACAAGTGCCAAAACTTTGTAACCTGAGAATTAAAAAATGTAGACAAGTAGACAACTGCATGACCGTTTTTATGTTCTCAAAACGTTTAATAATTTTCTGATTAGCCTACATTTAGACTGATATAATGATATATTTGCTATATTTTGTTTGTTTTAGGCACAGAGTGACAACGTAAATTTTTTTAGTTTTAAAATTGTGTAAATCTTAGGCATTTGAGTTAGTGAAGTTTGAGTTCATTTGTATTCAGTACACGTAATGAATTCAGGGGAATCCCCTAATCGCTCCCGCCGTTCTCTGCTTTTTCTCTCTGTTGAGTCGTCATTAGGATAGAAAATATTCACTCGCCGATAGATTTTCATTGGTTAATCGATCCCATTCACGTGAACAGCTTGCCGCCACCACGGCGATTACCTATTTTTGGAACCGATTCCTCATCTGATTCAAGAATCGGGAGTCGAGTACTAAAAATCACATTCGTACTCGGTATAGCGTTCGCGTGTCTAGCTAGATATCCTCGAAACGATCGAGATTGAGTCGATATAGTTATTTCCGAGATTAGGTGGAACATCTTAAACATAAACGTCCATATATTTAATGACATATATAGCGCATACGTTATTGCTTTTTATGCCATTACGGCTAATCAGCACAGTACAGTTTACAGTTATGAAAAGAACATTAAAAAACAAAAAAACCCACAAAAAAGCAATATAGAAAAACACAGACTCAATTTTAAACAATTCATAGACCATATGAGACCATATACGATATCCTAATGCTGTGAAAATAATAGATACATATTTTCAACCAACATGCCTGGAAGCCGTAACTGCAAATAAGCAACACAGCACAATCAAACCACAAGGACTCCCTCTAGGCCAACAATCCACATTGTAGCTCGCGGGGTAGTGTCGGGCCATTCCGGTGTCTGGTGTCGACTCGCCGCGTTGCATGTGCATGACGAGTGATAACGCTGGTTAGATTGCGGTCTCGGGGTTACGGATCTTGTTCGATACTGTCCTACGGGTAACAAAGACCGGCTCCTAAGGCCGGTGGAACTCAATCGTTCCAGTAGGGCCGTGCAACCATCGGCGCGAACATTAAACACAACAGTCTCATCCCAAGAGTTTGTGTCACCGGTATGCCTGTCCATAGAAATTTCGTGATCTATGGACTTACAATATTCGATTGGTGACCTAAAAATTAAGTCTATACAATAATTTTACCTAAACAAACCGTCAAGTATGTTAGATAAAATGAGCATACGAAAATACAAGACATAATAGAGACAGCCTGTTGAACTTTTAAATGCAGGACTCCCGGAGGTACCACACTGACTCGCAGGTCCGCAGAGGTATCCCTGCAAGGGAAGCTCCCATACACGAGATCACTAATTAACTTAATATAAGCTGTTATACCTCTAAGCTGAAAGGAAAGAGAATCATCTTTTATAGTGTCGAAAAGCTATGTGCTTCCCGCGGGCACTACTCATGGTGCTCGTTTTGGGTGAGAAGTAGTAGCCTCGTGCGGGATGTCATCATTGAATCCTTGCGACAGGCAAGTGCCTCGCGTGGGCCTCCGTCAAGATGTGCACCTATAATATGATACAAATTGCCGGACCAGATAGGAACCTCCGTGAATCAAACCATGTCCAATTGAGACAAAAGGTGTCATTGCTAGAAGGGTCAAGATTATGTTGGAGCACCGAAAATAAGATATATATGTACAGATGCATCAGATGAGGTCAGCGTGTCTATGGTCATTTAAGATGTTTACTTAGTAGCTGCCCGACGCGATGTAATATTTCTGAATTTTCCCAATTAATTAACCAAAAGAATTTATCTTCTTTTGTTAGATTTTTAAAGTGCTTGGTTTTTTTTTTTCAATTATACTAAAAAGTTCATTTCTATCATCATTGTATGCGTTACATTCTATAAGAAAATGAATTTCATCTTCAATTGAGCCACTATCACATGAGTCACAAACTCTATCTTCTCTATTAATTTTGTAATATCTACCAGTTTCTATTTTGAGCCTGTGTGCAGATATTCACAACCTCATAATGACCTTTATATATTCAATTTTCTTCATAGTTGTTAGATAATTTTCTAATCCACCCCTGGTCTTTACTACTGTGTAGGTGGTAGGTTTACCATCAGAAAGTTTGTCCTTTAAAGCATACCAGTTTTCAAGATAGGCTTCTGTGCAAATGGATTTCACAGATTGTTTGAACTTTGAAAAGTTACACGATGATATATTTAATGGTAGTTTTAATGTAGCACACAACTGTTTTATACTGCTGTAACAGCATGGGTTCTTTGATGTTGTATGGAGAGGTTTTCGAAGATTCAACTGCATTGTGCAATAATGAGTCTACACACGCATGTTATAATCTATGCCAATAGTGTAACATTGATTTCACCACATCAAAGTGAAGAGGGGGCCAACCTAGTTCAGACAAAATGACATAATTAGTACTCATTTTATGCACTCCCAGAACAAATCTGGCAAATTTGTGGTGAATTCATCCTGCCTCTAATCTTTCAAAGCATTTGTCTAAAGTGAATCCGTTTTTAAACTTAGGGCTATACGGATTAAAAACACCCTATATTTCACTTCCATATAACAGAACAGGTTTTATCATATGGGTAAATAAGAGTAAACCAGTTTTGATCATTTATTGCAGTGAAAGTATATCTTTACAAAGCTTAAACTAGGCCTCTTTTGTAGAGGTCCTGACTTGCTTGTGTGAATGTACCTGAAGCACAAAACTGAATCCCTAAGTACTTGTAATCTAGTGTGCATTCAACAGGCCGCCCTTGAAAACTAAAGCTTTTCTTCAATGGCATGCCAGCTGTATTGAATATAATAATTTTAGTTTTATCTGCATTCACGTTCAAACACCAGTCTTTACAATATTGTTCCAATTTATCTAATTTTGACTGTAATCCTTGTTGTTTGGAAGACAATAGCACCACATCATCAGCATGCATAAGACAGTGTAACTCAATGTTGTTTAAAGTAACTTGATCTCTTGTTTCAAGCATTTATTCGGGAAGGTTATTTATGAATATTTTTAACAGATTATGACTAAGGCTATCACCTTGCCGTACACCAATTTTTAATTTAAAGAATTCTCTGTGATACGGTGCTCACGTTTGATGCACAACTTGCTTGTAGAGTACATATTTTTTATAATGCTGTAGAACTTGGTTCCAATGCACAATTTCAGATGTTTGTAATATAATCCAGAATGAATAACTGAATCGAGCGCTTTACGAAAATCAACAAAGCGACAAACAATTTACCACCACTGCCATTACAGTATTTATCAACCAGACACTTTAATATGAACATGTGGTCTGAAGTTCTAGCTTTCTTTGTGAAACCGATTTGACTTTTATCTAGGGCTGGCCATGTGTACATGTTCAGGTGACGTGTACACATCTAAAAAATTGTAAATGTGTACAAGGGAAATTTTTTTATTTATAAAATATACATCTTTATGTGAAATATGTAGGATATTTAGATATCTGAAAGAAAATGCTATATTTTTTGACAACTTAATTCTCCAAATTTACTGCCATGCTCTCCATCTGTCAATGCTGTCCGATTTCCGAATTGACCCTTTAACGCTCAACCCTGCCAAAACACGGCTCCTACAGTGGTCTTGAGAAATCTCAATTTGCAGACCAAGAGGAGACAGGTTTTGTATTTAAATGTTGCCACTGACAGTTATTGCTATGGTAGATTTTCAAAAACAACCATCTCTTGGTCTGCTCATGGGGATTGTTATGAGTAAATCTAGGCTTAACCAGGCGTAACCAATTATCCGCATGTAGCATCTACCTCAGCGCGCAGGTATTCCTTTGAATAACCAACAACACTTGTCAGATCACATAGGTGTGAATTACTGTTGAGCGTTCCAGCATGATCTTATCAACACAGATTATCACTATGAATGCCGTTGTGTGTGGCACTTATCTAAGCTTACAGCGGACTGATCGCCACCAGCCTTTGGTCAACTCATGAGTGGCCAAGACGGCCATAGCGGTCTCTATAGTGGTCTTGAGGAATATGTCATTCTTGAAAGTCTAGTTGTATGTCGAGGGAAGACTATTTTTTGTAAATCTATTGCTGCAATGACTGACTCACCAAGCGAGCCAGTCATCCCAGTGGTAAAGTTTCAAAACGTTGTCCTGCCTTTGCCCACAAATGGACATTCAGTTATGACAGATTTCGATTTTTCTTAGCCAATCTTGATCATCAAAGGGTGAATCACTGTTGCTTGATATCGATCTGTCCCAGACAGGAGCCAAATCGGAATTTTGTGGGAAAGTCGGTAAACAGGTTGCACCATCTTGTATCAAATTAACCCTATTATGGTCAGGCCACCCAAAGCGGCCTCTAAGATGGTCTCTATGAATTTCCATTTGCAGGTAAAGAGAATATTAGCTTTGTAAATTTACCAATGTGATGATTTCAGTGGTAATGTTTAAAAATAGTTTTCGCTTAGCATGCAAATGGCCCCTTATCAAGCAAAAGTAGGATTTTCATTTTCGTTTTAATGAACCAGGCTAAACATCACCTACAGTGATCATGAGAAATATCCATTTGAATGACATCAAAATGCTCTTTTTGTAAATTCCAGTGATAATTTTACAAAATGGTATTCTCTTGATCTGTAAATAGACATTAACGAAGCACACAAACTTAATATTTAGTATTTGGTTAATCAAAATTAGTAGCACTTTGTCCGTTTTGAGGCGCTGTTGACACCCAGGGTTGGGTGGGATAGGTGTGGGCTATTGGGATGGGGTGGGGTGGGTGGGGGAGGAGGATGTTAATAAATTGTTATTTTATTTTTCAACCCCAACACATTCCACCCTCTACACTTAATAATAGCTAAATAGATATCATATTATTACTACATATTTACACCATTGTTAAAACTAACGTGTACACATGTACTGGTATTGCTCCAAATGCACACCCCTACTCCTATCAATGATTGCATTATCTTCAAGAAACTTATTAAGTCTTTCATTTAAGACAGCATTAAATACTTTCACTATAGCACTTATAATAGTGATTCCCCTATAGTTGGCGGGATTATCAGGGGTGCCAGATTTGTGCAGTGCTATGATATAACCTTCTGATCAGTTAACACAGTAAATACATGTGCATATACATGCATTAAACAATTGTTCAAACATGGACCCATCTCAGTTTGAGAGGATTTTAACATTTCATTACAAATCAAGCCCAGACCTGGTGCTTTCTTGTCCTTTAAATGTGAGATTGCATTGTAAATTTCGGGTAGTGTAATAGCTCCATCAATCCAATTGGAGCAACTGACTTTTTCTATTTGGCTAACACATTCTTGCAAATCTTCATCTCTCTGTTTAAAGCATTCATCAATATTAGTCAAAGATCTAAAATGGTCTAACGAGGCATCGGTATTGATATTTGAAGTAGCTTTGGAGAATTTACTATCTTTAACCTGGGCTAATAAATTCCAATATGACATTGGGTTAGACTTGTGCAAATTCTCTATCTCGTTTAAAATGTTGGTCCTAAACTCCCATTGCTTCCGCTTTCTACATTTATTGTATTCGCCTTGTAATTTATAGTATTTTCCCCGAATCTGAGGATCACTTGGATATTTCAAATAGACTTTTCCTAGGGATATTAATCTTTTCCTCATATGTTTCAGATCATTGTCAAACCACTTTTTACTTTTTCTTCTTTTGCTTGGTATTTTCCTAGAATTAGTGACCTTGGGCTTATATAATGATTTATCTGCTGCTTCTAAAAAAATATCACTCAAATCAGTAGCAGCAGAGATAGTATCAGTAATATCTCTGCCTAAAAAGTGTTTAATTTTCATCTGCATGTCTGCTGATAAGATAGCTGACTGATAAAGATCTGCAGACCTCTCATACCATGCAAATTTAGCTGGTACTTTTCTATAATTCTGCTCTTTGCTTTCTGCCTTATAATTCACTATGCTACTCTAGGAGAGTTTGCAGTGGCAATCACTTAGCGTTACTATGAATGGCGAGGTGCTCAAATATAATGTCACTCAACAATGATTCTGACGCCAATACATAATCAACAACACTGCTGCCATTTGGAGTAAAACATTTATACCAACCACTTGTATCACCTAGAAGTCTTCCATTAAGCATTCTCAACTGATTGCCAATGCACAACTCTACAAGCTCGTTCCGCTGTGATTAATAATAAAATCCTTACTTTTCCTTGACGTGATAATCTTATCTATATTGTAATTACTATAAAGGGGGAGGCGATCTGTTCGATCATGTTCAATAAAATATACCGAGGAACCGGTCCTAGCATTAACGTCTCCAGCAATCATAACATCACCCTTTGTCTTAAAATTTGCTATGTCATTTTGTAATAGTTGTAATATATCTACCATGAGACTTTGAAAATATGTTGATTGGCCTCGTGGGTTATATACAAGACAAATATATATATATATATATATATATATATATATATATATATATATATATATATATATATATATATATATATATATATATATATATATATATATATATGTATGTATGTATGTATGTATGTATGTATGTATGTATGTATGTATGTATGTGTGTGTGTGTGTGTGTGTGTGTGTGTCTGTGTGTGTGTGTGTGTGTGTGTGTGTGTGTGTGTGTGTGTGTGTGTGTGTGTGTGTGTGTGTGTATGTGTGTGTGTGTGTGTGTGTGTGTGTGTGTGTGTGTGTGTGTGTGTGTGTGTGTGTATGTGTGTGTGTGTGTGTGTGTGTGTGGTGTGTGTGTGTGTGTGTGTGGGGGTGGGTGAGCGCGTGCGTGCGTGTGTGCGTGCGTGTGTGTGTGTGTGTGTGTGTGTGTGTGTGTGTGTGTGTGTGTGTGTGTGTGTGTGTGTGTGTGTGTGTGTGTGTGTGTGACTTTGATAAAGCTAAAGAATGCCTTGACAAGCTCTGCATATGTACAACCAGACGTTCATAATACTATTATCATATACTTCTGGTACAACTTATATGCACAGGACCTATGCACACAGAATATAGAATTAGGCCCCTACTAGATTCTTTCAACACACCCTTGAAGTTTCAACGAACTCTTAAAGTATTGTAGGATAGGTCCCTGATAGCGCACGTTACTGAGTAAGACCTATAAACGTTATTAGGGTGGAAGGAAGAATAGTGGTCTAAATCGGCCTATATATCTGAATCGTTTGAGCAATGTAGAATAGACTTACTTTCATTGAGCCTATATAATAATTGTAAAACCATCCAAAGCATTGATAGCAGCATGGGTTGAGTTGGTAGAGATGTTCAATCTAACATCATGGTCATTTCTTCAACAAACCCAGCTATAGCAGCTGACCTAGCCAATGGTACCAATATGTAAGCTTTGTTCGACTTTCTAATTTGGCTTTGTGTTTCATGTTGATGACCCATTTTGTCTACAACCTTTGATAACTGTAACAGTATATTTAAGGTTCCCAATAGATGTATGGGGGTAAATAGCATTTTGTATCATCGGCAAATAGTTTTATGTAACAACATCTGATAGAACATTGATATAGATAAAAAATAGGATGGGCCCTCACAATAAATTACTTCAAGAATGACGTCATTAAATCTGTCATAAATGTCATCAATAAGGTCCGTGAAGGTGTACGATTTGTATGTCTTTGCTATTTAATAAACATTTTGACTGGGCACTGTTGACTGAGCATCCAGTGAAATTATTGTCAAAATATTGAAGAGCTTACCTGCATAGTTTTCTGGAAATTGAGGTTCAGAGAGTTCAGGGTTCGATCAATCCCAACACGACAAAGTGGTGGTGGATTTAGCTAGATATCCATGGGTGGGACATAGATAAAACTGGATTCATCCATTGGTCAAAGTTTTGGCTTGAACAACCACCATTTGTCGGCACCAATAGATATATAATGAGACCAGCTGCCTTTACTATCAATGGACCTTTCCAGTTTTAGCTATTCCCGCCCATCTTTAGCGGATCCCCACCCACACCTTGCCTATGCTCAATCAATCCTCATTAACAAGAAGCCAAGTGAGGTGGGCGTGTCCTACCAGCCTACGGAGACCCAAATAATAACAAAACAACGACAAATCACTGCTACCATCATAAGCATACTGTCACGGTGGGCATGTCCTACCAGTTTAGTAAGCTGCATCTGAACTAGGCTGGTAAGCCTCCAGCCCAAATTGCCCACCACAAGAGCATGTGCTGTTCCATATATATATATAGTCAACCTGGCCAGGTGGCCATGTCCTACCGACCTCACAAACAGCCATCATTCCTGTATAAACCTTCACACAAACCAACCAGGCCAGGTGGGCTTGTCCTACCAGCTTCATGGGGCCACAATTAAAACCCTGGTCTTTATACTCAAGCATAATGATAGGATGGTCTGTCCTACCATTCTAGTCCACGCCCCACTACGTAATAAACTGTACAGAAAGGTGTGTGTAGACTATCATCAAACATGCCCAGCACTCCAGCTGGGCCAATTTCACTAAATACCATGTTACATACTGTAAAGAGAAATAAAGTGCCAAGTGGGCGTGTCCTACTAGCCCTTGTAGGGGACTAATAACCTCTAGTGTTACCGCAACCACATCGATAAGGTGGGTTTGACCTACCATTCTAATAAGCTGACATCACACTGAAGTTGTTGTATGCTGGAGAACTTTACGCCTACCAGAACAACTGAGTGCTAGGTGGGTTAGGCATCCAAGCCATATGATGTAAATTGTATATACCTCAACCCTGTAGTATGAGCCGCTAAAACTTAAAAAGTGGAAAAAAGAAGAAAAAGCAACAAAGAAGAAACTTAAACATTATCCACGCTTTGCGCAACTCATATGTGTGGATTTTTAGATCGACAATAGGCCTAGTAGGATCTCCAACGTTGCAACAGATGATGATGATGATGATGAAAGACAAACAATTCGTACAACAAATAGAACTATTAAGCATTCAAGACAGAGTAAATCGAATCATTCATGACGTAATGATTATGACGTCATCCTACACATCACATAATTGATTATGATGCCATACCATGGATGAATAAATTAGAAAGGTCCATTTTCATAGCCTAAGTGGATGATTAGTTAATTCCTTTGGTTCAGAAATGTCTACTATCAAACAAATCAGTTTAAGATGGTGACCAGAGCTGGAGGACACTATAGCCTTGATAATTAACACTAACTAGACACGTACGCTGTTGAATGAATGGATGCAATAATTAAAATTAATTGCTTAGCTGTTCTAAGATAAACTATGTGAAAAATAATGGCAACACAATAACATGGCAAAATGATGTGGAAATAAAGGGATAATTAATTAAATGATTAAATAAGAAAGAGTAAATAAAAAATTTTAAAACTGTATTACAATTTGTAGCCATAAAACATAAATAAAAGCCATTAAAAATGAAATAAAAACTAGAAAATTACAAAATTATTCAACCGTTATATGACCAAATCAAATCAAGAAAATAATAAAGATTTGTTTGTTTATTATATATAGATTCGCAGAAGACAGGTTCTGTAATTTCATTATTACTATACTTACGTATACATTATTGCTTTTTATGCCATTATGGCTAATTAACACAGTACAGTTTACAGTTATAAAAAGAACATATAGAAGAAACAATAAAAGACATTATAGCAATATACAGACTTGATGCAAATTCACTCTAGGCCTGTAGCTTTACTATTTGTCAATGCCTGTCCAGCATAACTGTCAACATTTGTTTTGGGTCGGGGGCGGGGGGCGGGTTGTTCTTCTTCATGCTGTGATAGATCAAACCCTGAATTCCAAACATCCCACCCAATATCACACTAACTGTTCACGCAAGCTGTTGGGACATTTGAGACTGGATTGGCTTGTTGCTTCCCATGGCAGCAACGGTTCCCAGTCGTGTTAGTTTTTAAATGCTCAGCAGAATGTTTAATAAGTAGTAAATCCATCAAAGACATATAATTCGTACACCTGATGGACTATTCCATGTCATGGGGGGAGTATTTCTGTCAATTCTGATTGTGGCATCATCCAATGTGTAACGTAATTCATTATGATATCATATATTGGGCAACAGATCAGCTTCATCCATTAGAAGGTTAAAGTTTTATATATTGTTGCCACATCCATTAACACATTTTTTTAGATCTTGCTACCCTGATATTATGCTCTAGAATTATGAATGCATGGTATTTCACTATTAAGCCGTGAAGTTTATGATTTCTCAACGCTTTTCTCGTGCTAATGTCAATGTGTTTCCCAGTTTACCCCTGTGTCGATGCACTTAAACAGCTTTTTCCTTAGTTATATGCTTTATGTTGCCTATATATGTACTCTAGAACCTAACATGAATGCAAATTCACCCTAGGCCTGTAACTTTACTATTTGTCAATGACTGTCCAGCATAACAGTCAATGTCTTTTATTCTTCCTGTATGATTTACTTCTCAAATGTTCCATCCAAATACCCTAAAAACTTGTTTGATGCATAAAACCCCTGATCTCACAGTCAAATCATTTAATGGACAAAAATGGTCAAGAAATATCACAAAACTTGGTCACTGTACCATACTAAATGCCAGCTTGCATGTACATTTCTCAGTATGTTACCACTAGAATGACAGACTCGTTTATCGGGTCTGGAATACCACCTAGCCTGATAATCCATAACAAGCGAACGTGAAAGCATGTACTTACACCATAGCCCATATGCATATAAGTTTACTAATTGTTAATTTGGGTTTTTTCCGCCAACATCACAGTCAATGTATTTTATTCGTTCCTTATACTTTACTCTAATAGTTTCCATCCATACATCCTGAAAATAATCGCCTGATTCTTGCATAGCAATCCCTCACCAAAGACTTACTAAACCACATGCTCTCTCAACCACAAAATCTGTATATTGATATAACTTCGCCACAACACCCCCACCCCCACTCCCTCTCTCTAACTTGGTTGTTTCCTGACAAATCTTGCTTAGGTAACATCTCTCCGGTTCCTATCTTGGTCCACCTGTCCTGTCCCATGCCTATTAAGTTCCCCTGCTCATTATGTAGAAAGTCTGTTAAGACTAATCAGAAAGCACTATTATGTGACTTATGTAGCAAGTGGATTCATTTGACCTGCTCCAAACTTACAACCCCTGATTACTCCAACCTTGAAACTGATAATTCACACTGGTGGTGCACTAACTGCAACAAATCACTCTGGCCGTAAAATCACTATGATGACAACACAGACTACAAGCTTGCCGTTTTAAATCCATATTGCAACATACATGTACGTACCCAACATGAATCTGAGCTAAGCACATCCGTTTCCGACCCATCGTACTAACATACACCCACTCACATCGCTTCACTGCTCAAGGCCATACTTGCAAATCTACGATTTCTCGCTATGTTGACTACCGATTTTCAGGTAGCCAATCAGACTTTTGCCTACTTCAATCTCGCTATAAATCTTAAAATAGAGGCGTAGCTTCCTGCCAATATCGATGGACAGCTTGCGAGACACGAATGTCAATCTATGTGATTGACAGTATATTAGTAGGATGATAATAACCGAGCAATTTAATTAGGCGGTAGTTGACTGACCTCATTTATGAAGTTTCACAAACTTAGTGCAAACATCAAAAGCATGCAAGCACGGGAGTCGATACGAAAGCATTAGTGGCAGGGCAGGACCGTGCGATAGGGCAATGTTTCCGACGAGACTGACACAAGACATTAACACAACTACTCTGAAACCATTTGAACTAAGCACATTCCCATACAAGCAGACTCGCACTAGACGCGACCTTAACATAGCTTCCCCACTTGTGACTAAACCCTACTGCAGACATTCAATGACAATCTTATACAAAAAAGGAACATATACAATTTTCACTCCTATTTATCAATATGCAATCCCTCATGAAGAATATTGGCAGCTTACATTGCCTCCTAGATCTGAGTGCACATAAAATTGGCATTATTGGAATTACTGAGACATTCAGACATGCAAATTCGCCTACTAACCTGATAAATATTAATAACTACATTGTCATAGAAAAATACAGAAGCACCAGCAATAGACATGGTGTAGGCATGCATATTAAAGATGGCATCCAGTACATTGAGCATGATGATCTCTCCATCATGGAAGAAAATATTGAATCAATCTTCATCAAAATCCAAACCATCAAAGGAAAAAACTAAATTTTTGGAACAATCTACAAATAACACAGTGGCAATAAGGAAAATGATATTGAATTATTTGGTAAAACCTTGGAATCAATTCAAAAAGAAAATAACACAGTCTACCTCATGGGTGATTGCAATATTGACCTGATGATACAACACTGCTTCCACACAAAAAATTGTATAAACTTATTAAATGCCCGCTCTTTATATCCAACCATAACAAAACCAACTAGAATGGGTGAATTTTCGGCTAACTGAGAACACTACCTTGAGAAATCCCACTGGGGACTGGAGCACAGTTCGAAAAGGAGCCATTGGCAACCACCCTCTAACTACTACTACTACTACTACTACTACTACTACTACTACTACTACTACTACTACTACTACTACTACTACTACTGCTACTACTACTACTACTACTACTACTACTACTACCACCACCACCACCACTACTACTACTACTACTACTACTACTACTACTATTGAACTCAAACACTTAATCCAAGACAAACCACCGCATATCATAGCCATCACTGAGGTAAAACCAAAGAACTATAAAGTTCATCGAACACTAGCTGATTACAACATAGAAGGATACAACATTGAAGAATCTAATATTGCTGACAAACACGGGAGAGGCATTCTTTTATTCATACGGAAATCTATATCCTATAACCTGATAACCACCAACGATGCATTTGTAGAATGTCTTGTCTGTGATATAACTGTGGAAAAGGAAACTCTAAGGATCGGTGTATTTTATAGAAGCCCACATTCAGATAGTTTGAACAACATACAACTTTGCCATGTACTACATACATTATGTTCTGATAACAGACGCACACTTATACTGGGTGACTTTAACATGCCGCATATCAATTGGTCACTAGCTACATATACCAGCGCTACTAATTTAGATTTTACTTATCACTCACTTTATTTGGACAATAAGAGATTGCTTCCTACAGCAATTGATAACAACTCCCACTAGAGGACGGGGCTCGGCTAAGCCCTCAATACTAGATCTACTATTTACAAATTATCCTGAACTCGTGGATGACATAGTTGTTAATGCCCCACTCGGTAAGAGTGATCATTCTATAATGCAAGTTACAATCCATCTCGACCTGGTCAGCAATACAACCACAAAATTGCAATATTGCTATGATAAAGCAGATTATAAAGCTATGATTGCATATTTGAACATAGACTGGAGCAACCTTATGGGAAGGTTCAATGATGTTAATGATCTTTGGCGAACAATACTTTCAAAATATCACGAAGTCGAAGAGAAATTCATTCCTATTTTAAAAATTAAAAGTAAGCGAAATAAATACCGACTCGATAAAACAACCAGAAGTAAGATTAATAAAAAGAAACGTCTCTGGAGAAAATATATAGAAACTGAGAGTGAAGACATATATATTGAATACTGTAAAATAAGAAATCAAGTCAGGACAGCTACAAGAAAAGCTATGAGAATGCCTGAACATAATATCTCGAAATGTGTTAAACAAAATCCAAAGAAATTTTGGAAATATGTTCAATCCCTGACAAAAACAACAATTGGTATCCCTGATTTGTAAATATCTAATAATAATGGTGTTTTTACTACAAATGATAAGGAAAAGGCAGATGTTTTAGCCAACTACATTAATTCTGTTTTCACAGTTGAACCGGATGAAGAGGCACCGCCAATTTCAACTAGACGTATAATTATGCAGTCTCCACTAATTGCTAATATCACTCCAGACATTGTGAACAATTATCCAAACTCAAGATTTCTAAATCTCCTGGTCCTGACAGATTACATCCTAGGCTAATATATGAACTTAGGCAAGTATTCTGCAATCCTTTATCATTGCTTTTTAATAGATCACTAGAATCTGGGAAATTACCAGCCTGTTGGACTAACGCCAATATATCAGCCATATTCAAAAAGGGGGACAAAAAGAAACCTGATAATTATCGCCCAATCAGCCTAACGTCGGTAGTGTGTAAAATAATGGAATCAATAATTAAGGATGCAATAATGGACCTTCTAAGAACAAATAAAATGCTTTCAGATAAACAGACACTTGATAAAGGCGGGATGATTGATGTTATCTACTGCGACTTTACAAAGGCATTTAACAAGGTTCCTCACAAACGTCTCATAAGAAAGTTGTCTATATATGGCATAGAAGGTAAATTGTTAGATTGGATACAGGCATTTTTAACCGGTAGAATGCAACAGGTATTAATTAACGGGGTCCCTTCTAAAACAACACAGGTCACAATTGGCATACCACAGGGCTCTGTTTTGGGACCACTTCTTTTCATAATATATATCAATGATCTTCCTGATGCGGTTAACTGTGGCTCTGAAATGTTCCTGTTTGCAGATGACACAAAACTCTTCGGATCAATTTTTAATCCAACAGACTGTATTTCACTGCAAAAAGACATAAATTCGATGTGTTCATGGATGGATGATTCATTATTAAAACTTCACCCAGATAAATGCAAATATATGCGAATCTCTACCACACTCCTATACAATGAACTTATGCAGCCATACTTTAACATACTCCCCTGCTGAAAAAGATATTGGTGTAATAATCGATGAAAAGCTAAATTTAGACCAGCACATAAATGAAAAGATAAACAAAGCAAACCAAATAATGGGATTAATCCGACGTACGTTTAACTATGTAGATAAATATAATTTTACCCACCTATTCAAGGCCCTCGTTAGACCACATATTGAATATGCTAATGTTGTCTGGGCCTCACATTTGAAAAAACACATACATGCTGTAGAAAATGTTCAAAGATGAGCCACCAAGCTCGTTCCTGGCCTACGCCATCTATTATACAGTAAAGGCCTACAAACTGTGAAATTACCGACCTTGGCATTTCTTAGATTACGTGGCGATATGATAGAGATTTATAAACATCTCAACAACAAATATGACCAAGGGACATCAGACTTCATTGAACTTCACAACACAAATACTAATACAAGAGGCCATAGCTTAAAACCCATGAAAGTTAGACCCAGACTAGACATAAGAAAGTACTCCTTCCCATCGCGGTGCACTGATCATTGGAATAAACTCTGAATATGTCATCAGCGCACCTTCAATTAATTCTTTTAAACATAGATTGGACAAACTTGGGGAAAGTCACCCTATACGCTTCAACTTTGAAGCTAAACCTACATGTATTTCCAATTCTACTTCAATACTAGTTGAATGATGTGAAACTGTTATTCCTGACATTAGAGGCCTGAGGCCTGCGGTCAGATGTCCTTTCATTGTATCACTACTTACTTGTTACTTACTTACTTGTTACTTGTCTTGTAGATACCGCCTCTCCAAATCTAGGCGAACCATCAGCCCTGAACTGGACTGATGTGACGACTGTAAATTTACTAGTCAGAATTTTCGTTATCCTAATCACCACATGTATGCCTCTTGTTGTTGGTTGTTTTTTTGGGTTTTCCTCGTCTTTGTACGGTGTATCGAGATATTTCGCTAAGTTTTAATGATCGTGTGTGGTGTAACTTGAAACAGAGGTCTAGTGATATTTGTTCCAGGAGAATTCTCAGTGGATTATTAAGTGGAATGAAATGTGAAGCGTCAAGTATCAGTCTAGTGGCATCCTCCTCCGTCAGCTCGCACAGCCTTGGTACATCAGCAGTCTGAAGGATGTCATCTATTCCACGAAGATATGTGACACGAACACCTTCTAAGCTCGGGCACAGCAGGATAAAGTGAGTGATTGTTTCAGCTGCCGACTTGCACATTGGGCAGATAGTGCTTTGAGATCGGTCTCACGTAGATCCGCCAAACAGGTTATATCGCTGTGTGATTAATTTAACTTTCACTGCTGCTTTTAGAACTGTTAGTGTGTCTGTATTAGTCAGTTCCCAAATAGGATAACATATATTCATGGTGCAGGAGTTAAGGTTGATGAATGATAGTGTTACTTTAGAGGTAGCTTCACTAATTAGATGGTCTCTCCAATAAGCATTGACACTCTGCTTCAATAGATTTTTCCACATGTACTTTGATGGCTGGGTTTTCACAAGTTGAAACGCCGACGGGAGCTGATACTGAGAGAGTAGTTGTCTAGCCATTATCACCCAACTGTGTGAACCGGAATCCTTAACGGCAAGTTGACGCCGGATAACCTGAGCCTCGATGGAATCTCGTCTGCGGACCATGTTTATAAATAGAGTCAAGATTCTCTTGTGCAGTTGGCCTTCTATTGGGATGATACCGAGAAGAAGATATGTGGCAGCATTAGCAGTTGAAGCTGGAAGATGCTGTATCTGTTTCATGGATCCTCTATAGTAGTCTTCTAGAAGCTGGGTCTCTGTCTTGGAGAGTATCAGAGCTTCCAAACCATGCAGGAGAACTGGTATGACATATATGTCCCATATTTTCCTAGATGTCTTGGGGTTAATTCCGCTAAGGCCATGCATACCTGCTCCCATTAATGAGTATGCCGTACGTCGTGCTGTTTGTATGCGCGAACTGACTGTAAGCAGGCTTCTGGTATCTGTAGTTCTATGGACTCCAAGATGGATTTCATCATCTGATTGTTCCAGTGGATTCCCATTCAGCTTGAAGAAGAGCTCAGGGTATGGGTAACCAGGGGCTGTTTTCGGAATTACTGCCTTAGTCTTCGTTGAGCTGAACAGATACCTTTCATTTGCGGCATCAATCTCAGTGATGGTGAGTAGCTGTTGCATAACACTTGAATTGCTGGTTATAACTGCCAGGTCATCGGCACACATCACTGCGCCTGCAGGAATGGATCCTATGTGGAACGCTCCCGGATGGGCAACCAGCTTGTTAAGTAATGGGTTGCTGCGCAGCTTAAACAGATCTGGTGAAGTATAGGCACCCTGTCTTATGCCCAGTTCCTCAATAATTGGTCTAGACACTCCGCCGAGCCACTTAATTTCTGAAGTAATCCCTGAGTACATACTGTTGAATAGTTCCCATAGCTGCCCATCCACGCCTTGGAAGAAAGCAGAATTTAACATGCTCTTGTGGCATACAATGTCGAAGGCTTTTGATGCATCTAGGAAGGTTATGTATAATGGGGACTTCAAGTCCTTGGCTTCTGCAATGCATTCTGTGAGTAAAAATACTGCATACACGGAGGAGCATCCGCTGGTGAATCCGAACTGATGTTTACTTTGGAATGGATCAGTGATAGCTCTTGTTCTCTTTAGCAGTTCTTTTTCTAGGACTTTTCCCAATAGGGAGGTAACTGTAATTCGTCTATAGCTGTTTGGGTTACTAGCCGGTTTTCCTTTCTTTAATATGGGTGTCACTAGACCTTTCTTCATACTATCAGGAATTTTGCCCTGTTGGAATATATTATTGATGAGTAGCGTGACTATAGCAATGATTTCCTCTGAAGCATATATTACATGCTCCGCGTTCAATCCTTCCGGGTCTGCTGCTTTCCCCTTCCTCATTGAATTAATAAGCCTCTCGGTTTCTTGTTCAGTAATAGGGGGGAAAGCACCAGCTTTCACTGGTAAGGTGCTGAGTAGTGCATGGATAACTGTAGCAGAGTTTAACGCTTCCTGACTGAAACTAGGGTGATGTTTTAACGTGGCAAGATCTTCAAAATAATCTGCCCAGCCATCAATTTCTGATTGGTCTGATGGTGGCTTGAAGATAACTGTAGTGGCTTTTGTAGACTGGCTTCCAGCCCGCTGTTTGCGTATTAGTTTGAACATAGACTGCTGATTATGTTTTGATGCGTGCATAATTTCACTATGTAATTGGTTCCGAGAATCCGCAGTTAACTGGCGCTGTGCACGTCGAAGGTTCAATCTAGCTGCCTTTCTAGCAACGAACAGTTTGTGGGATTTTTCCATTGGACGTCCAGCTTTTTTCCATGCCCAATTAGCTGCCTTGACTTTTGCCACTAATGGCTTCAGGATGGATGCCCATCTTAGCCTTGTTTTACGTCTAGTTTTTGTCCGGGATGTAGGATCACATTGAATTGCAACTTTCCGTAGCACACTATTGATATCTCTGAGTAACAGTTCATTATCTGTCTCCGAAGTGACATTTTCCAATATTTTCCTTAGCTCAATTCCAGTTAGATGTTTATATCTCTCCATATCCACTTTTGACCACTTTATTTTCGGAAAGAGTTCTTTATTTTTCTGTTCCGCCTTTCCAGGACCAGCTGTCAGACTCAGTGTTGCAACTATTGCATCATGGGAGCTGTGATTAAGGATATTCCTTGTGTCAACCGAAATGGCAGTAGTGATAGGGGACTGATCTTTCACCTCCATGAAATAGTCAATCTGAGAAGTAATATCCCCAACAAAGTGATAATATGTAGGGATGTCTGGTGTTTTTTCCGCCACTCTGAAGCCTGCTGAGTCACAGAATTTACTAAAGAGGACATCGATCTTAGAAGGCTTCTCTCTGGTCAATGAGGCGTTAATATCACCTGCCCATAGGATGTAATTATTCTCCTTGTACTTCTCAGTGATTTCAAACACTTCATCTAAGATGCTCTGATAGTCTGCAGTTTTGTCTAAGGTGCCTAGTGATGGCATGTATGTATTTATCAGGATGAGTGGGACTTCATTTGTAGAAATCTGCACTGCTAGGACACGATTGCTGCCATCCGGAAGTACTTCTATATGTTCTGACATATCTTTATGCCAGATTATTGCCACTCCTGCACTGCCTCTAGGTCTAAACAGTGGAGGTAAGGGATTGTCATCATCAGAACATTTTATAGCAGCAGCATGTGCCGGAAAGGTAGTACCGATAAAATCTGCCTGGTAATTATAAAGCCAGTTCTCTTGCAGACATAAGATTGTGTGTTTGTCTTGGAGTAGTTCATGCGCGTAAATAAAATTACTGACCAAGTTTTCAATATTACATGAAGCGATTTTGAGAAAACCTTCGCTCAGAGAGGGGCTCATTGGCCTACTTTCATGCTGGGAGGAGGGTCCTCGGCCCTCAGAGGAAGCTCTAAAAAAGAGTCACTAGATTCTGTTTCAGGTACAGACACATGCCCTGATGTGCTGGTGACGGGCTGCTTGGTCTCGCTTGGAACAAACTGCTGGTTACCGCTGGAAGCCAGCTGATGGTTACCACTGGAGACAGGCTGCTTGTTAGTGCTGGGAACAGGCTCCTGGTTGTCGCTGAAAACAAGCTGCTGGCTACTGCTGGAAACAGGCTGCCGGCCACCGCTAAAAACAGGCTGCTGGTTGCCGCTCATAACTGGGTGTGGCTTATCGCACGAAACTGACTGAAGGTTACTGCTGAAAACAGGTTGCGGGCCACCGCTGAAAACAGGCCGCTGGTTATTACTGAGAACAGGCTGCTGGCTACCGCTGAAAACAGGCTGCTGGCTACCGCTAAAAACAGGCCGCTGGTTACTACTGAAAACAGGCTGCTGGCTACCGCTGAAAATAGGATGCTGGCTACCGCTGAAAACAGGCTGCTGGTTACTACTTGAAACAGGCTGCTGGTTGCCGCTGAAAACAGGCTGCTGGTTACTGCTGAAAGCTGGCTGATGGTTATCACTGAGACCAGGCTGTTGGTTACTGCTGAAAACAGGTTGTTGGTTACCGTTGGAAACCGTACTCAGTGGTACAGAGCGCTGATTTTGTGGGTCATATTTCCCAGATTTTTGCTGGTAATAGCTACGTTTGTAACCGCTATTGTTGGGCCTATTTACATTGTTGTTGGTATTATTAGTAACATTTACTAGCAAGGCTGTTGTCAATGCAGTCATTGAAGTAAGTAAAGTGTCGAGATGCCTTGTGTCTGGTTGCGGATGATACTGATGCGATGGTGGTTGTCCATGGAAACCCATAGGACGGTGACACGCATTCATATATGGGTTCCAGAATGGTGGTACCGATGGTGGTGGTGAGAATGGCCATGGTGCCTGTGGTGGGTATGTCCACGGTAGATGCATCTGGCTTTGTGCAGACTGAGGCTGTGGCAATGAAGAGGAGGCGTTAGTCGTGGAGTTAGTATTGTCATGAGAGAGCATTTTAAGCTTCAGCAGTCTGTTTTCTTCAGACAGCATATTTACTTTTGACTCGAGGCTACTAACTAATGATGGTAGTTCTTCAATTCTGCGAGTTTGAACACCCAACTCGTCTTCCTGTCTGGTAAGCATGCTTTGCTTAGATCTCAGAGTTCTCACCTTTGCTCTGAGCTGTTTCTCCTTTGCTTCAAGAGACAATGCCTTCTTTACTCTATCTGAGGTATTATCACAGTTCATATGGTCATGAATATTAGCCCTGGGTGATGTACTTAACGATGTACTGTTGTCTACAGGTCCAGGGATAGACGCTATGTGGACACTTGTTCTATTTTGGTCTGGCTGGTAATATGTTTGAAGTGGAGAGGAGCTATGTACTTCATCCGACCTTGTCTCTTCAAGTAGCATAGAGCAAGATACACATGTATAAGCCGAATCATCTTGTTCCA
>JAVVLW010001974.1:0-35000 GCA_034401795.1 Chaetoderma sp. LZ-2023a
ATCATGTCTATTTAAATGCAAATGATTCAGATTCTAATGGCCCAGGTGAGCATTACAGGTGCTTGGGCCTCTTGTCTTAAAATGTGGGCCAAATCTGAAGAGTAGTTTCCGAGATATCCACAGATCTATCCAGGATTTGAACTGATCCAATCTGGGTTCTTTTATCTGGAAGACTGGAACACAACCAAAGTCTGGAAAGCATCGCACCTGTCAAGTTCTACTTTGTATTAAAATTGGAGCCAAATCGCATCGGTGGTTTTTGAGATACAACCACACACACAAGATTCAAGATTCAATGTTATTTATTTCATTAATTTTTTTTGGACATATTTAACGTCACAACAGGTAGTCCACCAAAGGCAGAGCCTGCAGACAGACGGATGCACACAAACAGACCCAAACGCTTGCACGCATGCACGTACGCACACACCTTGATCAGAATACACCCCTGAATCACAAAGACCTCTTCTCCTTAAGGACAGGGGTAATAAAATTGTATGTACATGTATATGGCATGTGAGAGAGTACAATGACATTTTTATGCTAATTAACCCATTCAATGACAAATCTCCAAATAAATCAAATTATTTTAAATCTAAGAATTAATCTGTTGAATGTTTTGAAATTAATTTGACTGGAAACCATTGCAGCAATGCCTTCCAGTCAAATCAATTGGTGAATATTGAACGGGTTTGCTGCCTGGAAATGGCGGGTAAATGGCCATGCGGAGATGTGATTAGTGAACGGGTTAAGCTCGTGAATTCTTTATTGCAAGTTTGAATATTCATTGTCTCCTGTCCGCCTGGTATTTATATTTAACCCTGTACCACTTGAAATTGCATTGTCTCAACTTCTAGACAGCAATGCAGGAAAGCGTTTAAATAATTTGAAACTAATTTGATTGGAATCTGTTACAGCAAAAGCTCCCGGTCGAATAATTTCAAAATATTCAACAGGCTATTTCTTAGCTTATCAGAAAGTATTTGTCATTTCTGGCGTGTGACTGATGGTTAACACTAACACTCAGAACAGCCAAAATTGACCTCTGCAGTGCTCTTGAGAAATGTCTATTTGCAGACCAAGAGAAGACTTTGAAAACTTACCACTGGAATGACTGGCTCGATAACTGAGCCAGTCCTTCCAGTTGTAAATTTTCAAAAATTGGTTTTTTGGTGGGCATTTTCTATGGAGAAAATTTAAATTTTCTTCACCAAATTCGAGCGTTATGGGTTAAAGCTTTCAGATAATTGTGACTAATATAAAGTGTCTTTAATTAGATTAAAAAACAACCAGTAATTAAATACAGACATACCGCCGTAATAATTTTAATTGTTTTGCATACATATACATAATTTAAGATAATACAATGTATGTTTCCGCTGGCCTCCACTCCTTTTCAATGATTTCCGTAAATATTAATTCCACTCACCTCGTACAACCCACATCACACCATGTATTAACCCGTAACACTCTGATGTCAAAAAATTTTTAAATTAAATTAAAAGATGAACTGGTTTACATTTTTCAGCAAATTTGGTGGGAGATGGTGCTGTCGTAGACAGCAATATCTTTCAGCAAAATTGTTGAAAAATGTACACCAGTTACTTAGATATTGACAATAAAAGATAGAATATTAACATCATATACACGTATAATAATATATGCCCCACTCTTCGTCACAACATAAGTGGCTATTTAATATGCATTATGTACAATTATTGCATAAGATATTATTGTGGTTACCAATGTGTTTGAACCATTCTGCATAAGACGTAATAATTAAACTGAGCTATTATCAGAAATATTTTGTGTTTCTCGACATGCTTGAAGCCAAATTCATGGTGTCTTGTTTAATTTTTTTAAACTATGAAATTTGTTTAAGCTTGGAGCTTGTAATTGGAAGTGTTATCGTAATCACATTTTTGCTTGTGTTTGTACCAGTTGAACACTGTCATTAAGCCTTTAGCACTCATATCAGCCAAAATCCGCTTCGCATTGGTCTTTCAATTTTCCCATAGAAGCTGTCCATTTGCAGACCAAGAGATTATTTGTGAAAATTTACTACAGGAATAACTGGCTCGATAACTGAGCCAGTTATTCCAGTGGTAAATTAAAAAAAATAGTCTTCTTGGTCTGCAAACAGACATATTCTATGAGAAAATTTTAATTTTCTTGAACGAATTCGAGGGTTAACCCTTGCCACTCTGGTGTCAAAAACTTTAAATTTTCAAAGTAAATTAAAAGGTAAACTGGTGTTTAAAAAGGTAAACTGTTCATTGACAGCAACATATCAAAATATATTTATAAGTCTGTGCTAAGGGTGGACATCATATGATAACACTCCCCATCTGACCATTTCTGGTTCTTTAATGATATCTCCTTTGAAAAAAATAAAATTCATTGGAAATATTGTTTCTGCTGGAAAATTTGGTATAAAGATAAACATGTTTCAAGATGTGATCAGTTGTATTGGTGTTTCAGTGAGATATGTTCGCATACACCAACTGGTGTTATCTCCTCTACAAAGCTTAAGATTCAAACAGACTAATTATTCACATTTATCATTCCTCAAACAAGTATGTTGCAGGCGTATGTTGAGTTTCAGTAAAACTCTTGTTTATATGTGTATTGAATTTGCCTATATTTAATATAAATATGAGTCGGATATGACTATGTTGATATCATCTGTTTTATTGATTTTTATGCCAAGATTGTGGGAAAACGTACCATTTTCCTTTAAAAAATAAAAAATCTTAACTTGTGGTGACCTCCCCCCCCCCCCCCCCCCCCTCACGAACCCCTTTCAGAATCCCACCATACGGCCCTGATCAAACATGTCAAAGAATCAGGTGACATAATAATGATGTTATACCGCCTTACATTGCGATGAACATTATGCTGGGTTTTTTAGAAATGGTGATGGATTCTGCTATGGTTCCGCAATATACCATTGAAAACTGATATGCACTGACAGTTTAAAAACTGTTTATAAAATATAAATATAAAAAACCCGGAATATAAAAATTTTCTTTTTCTGTGTTATTGTTAAAAATTAATGATACTAACCAAGTGACATTCGTGAAAGGCCCAATGAATAATGATAGATGCCCAAGAGATGTTTTTCCACGAAATAACTATCATTTAGGCAGCGTCCACTGATCGTTTCATTCCCATTTTCTCATTGGCTAGCATGTCTAGAATTATCCAGTCACTATATGAAGATTAATTTTCTTCCTACAATCGATCTATTGAGAAAAGAATTCTGACATTTTGTTTGATTATCCCACACAATTTAATCATGAGGTTAACTATTCGACGGAAGAGTTTTCTTGAAGAAGCACACAATCGTATTCTCGCGAGATCTCATGTACGCCTGCGTGAGAGAGTGAGATAACTGAGTGATCCCAACTTGTGTGAAAGAACTAATATTAACTCTTTCACGATGAAGCCGGCCAAAACCGGCCACTGTAGTCATCTTGAGGAATGGCCATTTGCAGGCCAAGAGAAGACAATTTTTGAAAATTTACCACTGGAATAACTGGCTCGATAACCGAGCCAGCCATTTCAGTGCTAAATTTTCAAAAACAGTTCTCTTGGCCGGCAAATGGACATTCAATAAGTAAATATTTAAATTTAAAAAAAAAATTTCGCCATTAAAGGGCACGCAAAAGCTGAAGTGCAGATCGGATCTAAAGTGCAGTACTCAGTTATTATGGCGCACTAATAACATATAGTCATTTTCATGTTCCGTGTCCAAACCGTGGGTCATGAATCGCAGACGAGTACTCGTTCCAAATACTGGTATTAAATCATAGCAATTTCCTAATATGTGATTTATATATTTTTCCTGATGAAATGTCAAATTTTAGATTAATTTTGATGTATTATACAATGTTTATTGCATAATACCCAGTGTTTAGGTGGTCCGCTCCCAGATAATAAGTTCGCTCGACATATGTGTGTAATGTGGCAGCATTTGTACCGGGAAATTGTGCCCGTAACTTATGTGATACTGATAATCATTTTTTATGCGTTTTAGAGAATGCTCTTTAATAACATTTATATTGTTGTTTTCTTATTATTCCAGTTTTGCCAATGCTTGAGGTGGTCCATCGCCCGAATTACAAGATGTGTCTTTCAAACAGCAGAATGCCAGTTGATTTCACTGGATATCTCATGTCATCCAGTCCCCCAGAAATAAGCTTTCTTTCGGAACCATACATGGACAGAACCTGTCGACAAACATATGGCTTTTCATTTCAATCAGACTCAATTACAAAACGGTCACTGGCACAACGTCGAGGGCCGCTTAAATCTATTATGATTTCTAAATGTGATGGCAATGGTAATAATTGTAATAATAGTTCTGGTGGTGACAGCGATGATAGCCGATCTGACGGTTACAAGTCAGATGAGTGTTTGTCTGACACGCCGCAGTCTCCGACGAGTCCAGGCGGACAGAGGGGTGTTAAGAAGAAAGTATCATTTGCGGATCATAGGGGCCGTGCATTGACCACAGTCAGAATAATGACAGAACCTTCTGATATGCCCCCAGTGCTCCCATCAAACATTTTGTCCGCATTAACGGATGGCGCATCAGCCGGTGTTACAGAAACACCTCCATTACTACTAAATTTTACGCAACCAGCCTCAGATTATCTTGATTTTCGGGATAAATTAGAGCACAATTTTGTCTCGCTGGAAAATGTCATTCTCAAAGACTACAACATAATGGGGACAATTAAAGTTAAAAACATTTCTTTCGAAAAACATGTTTTTATACGAATCACTTACGATTCTTGGGAAAGTTTCGACGATATAACGGCAAGTTTTGTTGCAAATCCCAGTGATAGTTGTGCTCAAGCGAGTGTCTACGATACCTTTACATTTGATATCAGCATACCAACAAACTTTGACATGGATAAAAATATGGAATTTTCTGTTTGTTATGAGGTAACCTCATGCCAGTACTGGGACAGTAATAATGGCAGCAATTATTCTGTTATTGCAGAAAAAGTAGAACATGATCAGGACAAGTATAAGGGTGTTACCTCGGTCTCTGATGTTCGGAAAGTGGACTCTTGGACAGAATTTGCATGTTGGAATCGTGTTGATACTACGTTGCCGTACTGGTGACACAAATTCTTAATATTAAAACATTTGTTGTGTGAACAAAAACAACTAAGGCCATTATTAACCCTTTAACCCTCGAAGTTGATCAAGAAAATTAAGATTTTCTCATAGAAAATGGCCATTTGCAAGCAGAGATTTAAAAAAAAATTTGTCAATCTAATGACTGGCTCGGTTATTGAGTCAGTAATTACAATGGTAAATTTTAAAAAATCATCTTTTATTGCAAATGGACATTTCTCAAGACCGCTGCAGGGTCTATTTCGGCTAACATGAGTGTTAAAGGCGTCACCCTCTTTAAAACTTGCATATAAAATGTTCCAAATTCTTTTTATTATATGGAACATGCTGTTGAATATTTTGAAACTAATTTGGGTGGGAGCTATTGCGCCCAGTCAAACTCATTTCAAAATATTTAAGTTGTCTTGCATAGTAGTCTTGATATTGAGGTGCTCTAATGGGTTAAGACATCGTACAAAATAGACACGTTACATCCTGGGTGAATTATTCGTAATATCACGCACACGCACACACAGGCACATACACACGCACACACAGGCACACACACGCATGCGCACACGCACAGACATACACACGCACACACAGGCACATACACACGCACACACTGCTTCGAGCATAGTCATAACTACATTAACCATGGTGTGGTCAAGCTGCCACAAATTTCCCCTGCAGTTGTCTTTGAAAAGTTACTACGCATCGTTCCAATGGTAAGTTTTCTAAAATAGTCTAGTGACCTGCATAGGGGTGTGTATTCACTGAAGCCAATATTTGGATTCTCTTGAACATTGACTCTAACTGTGAAGATTGATCATGAAGATGTACATATTTGTTTAGTGAATGGTCATTTTTTGAAAATTTATTACTGGCTCAGTTATTGATCCAGTTATTTCAATGGTAAATTAAAAAAAATTGTTCTAACCTGTAAATGGATTTCCCACAAGGTCATACCGGAGGCTGGTTTGGCCGGCTTGACCATTAAAGGGTTAAATGGTTAAATGGTTAACTGGTCAAATGTTTATAAATAGTGGTGGTATTATAACTAGCTGTAATTGTGTGTCTGTTGGTTTGAAGTAGCTGCTAGATTTATGAGCTGGAAGGCGTATATAACAGTGCGCGTTATCCCTTTACCCAGAACACAACAGAGACAAATTTCTTTATGACATTTAAACATCACAAGCGAGAAATAGATTTAAATAAAAAATGTCAAAGATGAAAGTTTTTATCATATTTTATAAATTAAAAAGCTTTTAAACAGATTTTCCCAAATATCACTTAACCCGTTATCCCTTGAATTTGTTCCAAGAAAATTTCAATTTTCTCATAGAAAATGTCCATTTGCAGACCAGGAGAAGCCTATTGTGAAAATTTACTACTGGAAGTCATTCCAGTGGTAAATTACAAAAAAATAGGCTTCTCTTGGACTGCGAATGGACATTTTTCAAGACCAGTACAAAATCCGTTTTTGGCCAATATAAGTGTTAAAGGGTTAAGCTTTCGCCTAAACTCATAAATTATAACGTGCCGTAAATTCACGATATCACGTCAAAGTGTGAATGGTCAAGCACGTAAATTGAGATTACCCCAGCCACAGATGTTTTCAGATTATAACAAACGTGCGCGTCTAATACAGTAACGAAGCTGGACATTCCAAACAAATGCTATTGTTTCTCTATCATCTAATAACATGGTGGTCTCTGAATGAGCTCTTATGAGCTACAGGTATCAATCATCAACAACAAAATATTCACACTATGATGTCATAGCACAACAATCATTCACACAGTGACCTCATTCCATAACAATCATTCACACTATGATATCATACCATAGCAATCATTCACACTATGATGTCATAGCACAACAATCAATCATACAGTGACCTCATTCTATAACAATCATTCACACTATGACATCATACCATAACAATCATTCACACTATGATGTCATAGCACAACAATCATTCACATTATGATGTCATAAGAAATTGAGTCCCTAACAAAATTTCTTATTGAGGAATTCGAAAATGTGCAAATTCTATTTTATTTACATTTTGCAAAAGCATGATTTGGCGTGTTTTGACCTTTCTGTTTGTGTTCCCCTTTCAAAAATATTCTTTTGAGAATAGTTTGACTGGGAGCTGTTGCCTTGCCTGCAGCCGTTTCCAGTCAAACTAGTTTCAAAATACCTAACAGCTTTCCTTTATAACTGTTCTGAAATTGATTGGCTGGCAATGTTAAAGGGTTAAATCATTTTGTGTTGCTAGGCGATAGTTGCTATGTTAGAAAAGGTGAAATCTGCCTATGGCACCAATTTATGGCAATATCTGAGTGTGTTTTAAATATTTCATGTAAAATATGGCATAAATGCTTATGCACAGACATGGATGTGAATTTGCTGCATCTTTTAATATGCTTTATTGTGGATTGCAACGCAAAGTTAATGCCATATATATATATATATATATATGATGACATATAACTTATATAGGGAGGTAGAATATACATATAGAGAATTAGAGATAGGTTTGGTTTGAATTTTCTTTCAAGCTCGTAAAAATATACTATTTTCTTAATAGCAAAATAACTGCATAATCCTCTGTTATCCTTTAAATTGGCAGCTAAATTTGCCTTCAAAAATATTTATTTATCATATATGCAGTGTCTTTAATTACAAGCCTAGAGGTATGGCATGTAATGTTTTCACATTTTACTTCCATATCAATTATATATATAACATAGGTGAGAGATTCATATTGAGTTCCAAGACGCGTGTCATTGCTCTAAGTTACTCTTAAACATTAACTCTGTAAGGGCTAAGAATGGTCAAGAAAATTGATATTTGTCTTGTGATTGTCCATTTACAGGACAGCAGATTATTTTTGAAATTTTATGACTAGAGAGACTGCCTCGGTTAACGAGCCAGTCATTTCAGTGATAAATTTCCAAAAATAGTCTTCTTGGTCTCTTTAGTGGGCATTCCTCATGGCTGCTGTAGAGGCTGGGTTTGGCTATCTTAACTGTTGCTGAGTTAAAGTACTACTACCTCAGGTTGTTAGAGCTGACCACTGTGACTGCCAAATGTCCACATTGGGATGATCTGATCTAATTCACAACTCACAAGTGAAAACACAGACATAACCAACCACACGTGTTATGAAATGAAATTAGGTCATATATACATTTTTGTAATTAGTCTCATACATATTTTGACTATTTATCTTTTGAACCCCGAGTTTATTTCTTTAGTGCCATGTCAGTTTAAATTATAACAAAGTTTGAATTTATATGCTAAGATCTTATAACAGATTTGAAAGGGTGGTATTCCGTCTTCACAGAGTTAGTACGATAATAACCTGAAACGGCGAATAAAATATTAGAAATATCTATTTGTATCTACCATGAGAAGTTAATTTTAGAAAGCTGACCATTGGAATGACTGGCTATATAGTCACAGATTAAAAGGGGTAAACCAGTGATATGTTTTCTAAGGTAGTCTTGTGACCTGCAAATAGACTTTTCTATATCTATTTTCTTTGAGAAATTCTGATGAATATTGGGTTAAGTTTATTATAAGGCCTTTGGAATACAGTCTGGCTGGCTATGCCATTCCTATGTATATGTAGCTAGGTAGGTACACCAGTAAATACATAAATTACCGCTACTCATCTTCACTGTTTGGGAAAGCGGTTGTGTGATTGGTTTTTGTCTGTCAGTCTGTGCTTGCAGATGTTTGTTCTTCAATAGATAGATACCTTACCTTCTATACTATGTAAACCTGTCAGCGATCAAGCCAACCAAAACCAGCAGATGCAGTGTTCTTGAGCAATGTCCATTTGCACAGGAGAATAATATTATTTGAAATTTTACCACTGGAATAACTGGCTCATTTATCGAGCCAGTTATTCTAGTGGTTAGATTTCAAAAATCTTATTCTGTTGGCCTGTAAATGAACATTACTACTGACCCGTGTAGAGGATGAATTAAGCCGGCTTGAACATTAAATGGTTAATGCTACTTCATGTATCATTATGATTTGACCAGGTCAAGAGATGCCAGGATGAAATGGCTTAAATTGAATGATTTTCAATTTTACAATATGTAATTTTGTCAAGATGTAAAGCAATGTGATCTAAGACAAAATAGTATTAAGATAGTGACTAATGTTTTAATTAGAATTTTATTTACATTAATTCCAGTGCTCTGCTTTTAATTGTTCCATAACTCTGTTTTATGTACATGTAAATTCTATATTTTGTTAGACTGTGATCGCGATGTATGTCTGTCTAGAGGAGCTTATGCCATATTGATATTGCTGAACCAATGTTTTAAAAGTTATGGAATATGTTTAATTTCGTGTATAAATGCCTACAGTTTTTGTTTGCATTCTGCTAGTACTCAATGTTGTTCATGAGCTGTAAGATATGTTAGCTAAGCAGTAGATGCACTGCTCGTTAAGGTACATATAAGCCTTATGAGTGCAATTTACAGTACCATGAAAATTGAAACCTTTGTATATATGTATGTGTACTGCAATTGTGTTCTGCAGCTGCAGTGGCTTGAAAACAACCTGCTGCTGCTTTTAAATCGGTACGGACATGTAGCACTCTTGGTAGGTTTGTGCAGTGCTGCCCTCTGCAAGCTGTGGAGATGTTACCACCAAGTACAGCAAATCCCAAGGAATTGCGTGTGTGCATGCGTGCGTGTGTTTCCTGTGGCATTTGATGGTACAAAATGGACAGAAACAAACACTAAATGACAGAGAAACACACCCAAGACAAAAGCAAGAGCAAAAATGAGACAATCTTGGTTACATTCATCGTCCTATCGCACGGTCTCGCCCTCCCACTAACGCTCTCGTATCGAGTCCCATGTTTGCATGCTTTTGATGGCTGCGCTAAGTACATGAAACTCATAAATGACGTATTGTTCGGCCTGATAAAACTGCCTGTTTATTATCATCCTACTACTATACACCCAATCACATCGTTTGATATTCCTGTCTCACGAGCTCTCCATCGATATTGGCATGAAGGCACGCCTCTAGTTTTAGATTGATGGCTAGATTGAAGTAGGCAGAAATCTGATTGGCTGCCTCCAGCCCACCAGCGTAATGTTGCTTCACATAGCACGAGATCAAATGTGTGCAAGTATGGCCTAGAACGGCATATGTTAGTACGATGGGGTACATTCATTGTTCCATTTTGTCTTGCTTTTGGCTCATTTTGTTTTGTCTTCTTGATATTTGTTTTGTTTTATTTTTTGTCTTTACAAATGTTAAATATCTTTTAACTATTCTATATCTGAAAGCTTGTTAGAAATCAAATATAAACAACACAACACAATGACATACTATGTCATGTCTATACGCACATGCTTAACTTTTGACAGCTCTGAATACTTTTCCTCATATGACTGAGAAACGTTGACTAAAACATGTATCTAATCTGCTCATATTATTTTATTAGTACTGCACTAGTTTCACCTTTCCTAAATTCCAACACTACTGCGGCGTTGCAGAATTTTGTGATGTGCTGTTGAGAATGATGTAGGCATGTGTATGATGCAGCTTGTGTCATTGACTCAGTGTTTATCATGATGTGTCGCATGCACTTCTTCTTTTAACATTCACTGACCGCTTTCACCGAGGAATTCTCTATCTCATTTTCACGGCAACCATACAAGAAAACTGTCAAATATTTTGAAATTAATTTGACTGGAAGCCACTGCAATGGGTTCCAGTCAAATTAATTTCAAAATATTCATCAGAAAAAGTTTTATATCATAAAGAATTTACATTTTCAGGGATTTGTTGGTGAATGGGTTAAGAGACTTGACAGAATTTCTATTCACACACAGACGATCCTTGTAACATCAGCTAACAAGTAATGTATTTGCCTATGATGTCATATACTTGAGCGACAGTTCAGAATCCTCTATTATAAGTCAAGTTTGTGTTGACTAATGGTAGATAAACATGTCTCGCTATTCAGCTCGATTTGTCCATCCATCCAAATGTCTGTTTCTACACCAAAAATGCCTTTATTTTAAAACCTCTACAGGTCCATGAGGTAATTTAATTTCAGATGGTCAAATTTTGAAACCTGCGTTGTCCAGAGACACAAAACTATTGTATGCATATGTTCCTTACCCCTGTATGTAAGAAAGACTTTCTTGACCTTGTTCTATGTTCAAGGTGATGACGAGTATAAGAATGTGTACTTTCCATACCATCGTGAGTTCTCCAGCGAATATTTGCACCACATGCCATCACATAGAGCTGTTGTGAGAAGTAATATATGCATGCATTTGCTTATGTTCTCGAGCTATGTACACTTGACAGTGTTAAAATGCACAGCTTGTTAACAGTCCACAAAGTATTACCACATTTGTCCTAGGGCTTAACTATGTCTGCCATTTGCTGCCTTTGATGTGCTTAAAAGTTCAAGGTTGAACTTATAATTTATTTCTGTAGGTATTGTCTGGGATTTAACCATTTAATAGTCAAGATTCGTGAAACAAAATCAAAATATGTGTTTCTTGAATGTCCGTCTATCTGCAAACCTAAAGAGAACTATTTTTGACAATTTTATCACTGGAATGACTCGCCTGCTCTAAGCATGCATCCCTGTGATAAATTGTCAAGAATAGTCTACCCGCTAATTGTGATTGGACATACCTTGCACAATCCAGAAGCATGTTTTTGGTTGGTTTGACCATTTTAAATGGTTCATTTAGCAGATCTGGGTCTACTTGAGTGAATATGTATGTAACAGAGTCACTGTTAATATCACCTACAATAGCAGCAGCATAGCTTTCTAAACCAAGATTGTAGTTAAATATGCATTCAATGTTCAGAGTTTTCACCCACTAAATAGAATAATAAAATCTGGGTTTTTTTAGTGTTAATTGAAGGTCATTTTGAAAAGAACCATGTTGCAAGCTGGAGCGTCACGCTTTTCTACCTGAACACCAGGTAGATGCAATACTACAAAACTATAATAAAATCTGGTAGATGAAATGTACATTAGTACTGATCACCCAGCTGTCTCCCTCATAAATCTGTTTATTGAATAGACGTCTCATGCATGTAATGTCAATAATAAGTTACTATTGTGTTAAAGCTCTCATGTCCCATTAACCCGCAATTTTACTCAAGAAAATTTCAATTTTTTCATAGCAAATGTTCATTTGCAGACCAAGAGGAGACTATTTTTGAAAATTTACCCCTGGAATGACTGGCTCGGTTATCGAGCCAATCATTCCAGTGGTAAATTTTCAAAAATAGTCTTGGTCTGCAAATGGACATTTCTCAAAACCACTGCAGGTATGAGTGCTAAATGGTTAACAATAGTTCAATATACCCAGCATGCAATGTTCGTTAACAATATTCATTTTAAATATCACAGTCAATGTGAATCTATTGTCTATACTGATTGGGAATTCTTGAACAAAAAGGACTCCCAATTCGTGCAATTGATCTGTTGTCCGCTAGCTCTTAAGGTGTAGGCATGGAGGACTAGAGTACCTCGACGATCTCACTACTGTTGCAGTCCAAGTGTAGCAGGTTCAAAAGAATACTAAGAAACAGCTATTGTATATTTTGACTATAATTTGATTGGAAGCTGTTGGTTGGTGTCCCCAAAAAAAAAAATGAATCATTAGAACATTCAAGTGCCATTTTGCTGAAGATTTGAAGATCAATGAGAATGCACGTCATTATGGACTTAAGGCTGCAACAACTAACTTTGTCAACTTATCAAAATAATTGTTTGCCTTTCAATGTTTTTACCTACCTAACTATGAAAGTAGAATGAGTAGATAGGCCTACGCGATTTATATCTGAGAATAAAATAGATTTATCTAAGATAAAGTACATATATTTGTAGAATATTGTGATGGAAAGTAATTGTTGCAGCTGATGTTACTCACTTCAAAATGCTACTGCTTACATTGACAATAGTTTGACTGAACGGTGTTGCTGTCTATAGAAAACAGACACCATATGGCATCAAATATCGCAAGAGGTCATATATATATATAGTACCTACAGTTGGCTATGATTCTACGCTCGCAAGAATTATTCTCATGCTGAATGGCCAATTTTGATTCATATCAATCATTATTCTCTTCGATAATACTGTGACTCAGGTTTTCAACTTCTGTGATTGGCTATGTTTGTTGTATTATGAGTAACTGTTACCATACATGTATGGTAATACTTAAGTGTAGGGTTTATGCTGGTCATGACAATCCTAGAAAGTCAGAATTTGAAATTTTAATGCTATGATAGTCGGCCTCTGCTGTAGAATTGACAAATCTGCATTTGAATACTAAGAGCAGACTATTTTTCTCAATTTATTCAACTAACTCAATAACTCTTGAGTTATAATATAATTTACAGAGCCTTTCATGGTCAAGTCTGCCAGAACCATGCCAGTTGTTCCATTGAAAAATTTTCAGAAATACTTGATCCGCAAATGGATATTTTCTGTGACAAAATTAATATTTTGTTGACGAAATTCAACAGTTAAATTCCTAAACTTGTTAAATAATACCAGATATTAACACACATTAAGGTAGGTTATGTTATATTATATAGATCTAACTTAATACTTAAGATTACAGTCGCAGTCTCAAGACAACTTTACAGGAAATTCTGAAAAATATTCAACATTTTAACGGTCAAATTAAAATATTTGCTTACTAAATGTCCATCTGTATGCGAAGAGAAGACTTAAATAAATTTACCACTGAACTAACTGGCTGTTATTGAGCCAGTCATAACAGAGGTAAGCTTAAAAAATTAATGTCCTCAAGACGACTGCTTTCAGAGGCTGGTTTTGCCGTTAAGTACAAATATTTGATGGAAATACAGTGCAGCTCAGAAACTAAGTTACCGTGTTTCCAAGACAAAAACGTGTTGGTACAATTTGCAACACAATGTAAGAGATGTTCTGTTGAATATTTTAGACTTAATTTGATTGGATGAATTTTGGATGAATTAAGTTCAAAATATTGAACAGTGCATTTTTATTCGCTTTTGAAAAAGGTCATATCTGTGCTTTCCTGTGTTTGAATTACTTCATCTACACTTTTAACCCTTTAACACTCGAATTTGTTCAAGAAAATTTTAATTTTCTCAGAAAATGCCCATTTGCCGAGCAGAAGACTATTTTTGAAAATTTACCACTGGAATGACTGACTAGGTTATCGAGCCAGTCATTCCAGTACTAAATTAAAAAAAATACTCGTATCTTGCTCGGCAAATGGGCAATTCTCAAGACCACTGCAGAAGCTGTTTTTGTCTGATATGAGTATTAAACGGTTAGTGGAGTAAAATCTGGAGCGGATGTAAGCAGTGCTCTCGAGAAATGGACATTTCCAGACCAAGAAAAGACAATTTTTTACAATTTATACCTGAATGACTGGCTCGATAACCGAGCCAGTCATTCCAGTCATAAATTAAAAAAATAGTCTTCTCTTGTTTTGCAAATGGACATTTACTATGAGAAAATTGAATTTTTTAAAACACATTTAAGTGTTAACGGGTTAATAAAGATGTGTGTGCGTGCGCGCGTGCGTGCGTGCGCGCGCGTGCGTGCGCGTGCGTGCTAACCCTGTCAACTATGAAACAATAAATCTCAATTTCAAGACGAATAGACAAGTAAGCTGGCAAATATTATGAGCCTACTTAGACTGGAGCGGCTCGCGGACAACTTATTTTCAGCTTTCAATATTTATTGAGTATTACATCATATGATATTTGTGGTTGAAAGGGTTATATTTATAATACACAGTGTAGCCATGTTAGCAGACATTCAGTTTATTTAAATACCTTTACAGTACAGCTCGGAAAGAATTATAAATATTTACAAAACAAAGTAAAACATACTGTTTAATATAAAACATACTGTTGAATATTTTGAACATAATTTAATTGGAAGACATTGCTGCTAGCAATGTCTTCCAATCCAATTGTGTCCAAAATATTCAACAGATCATTTCTTAAATCATGTTCAAAACTGTACGAACATGTTTCTGTTTATGGGTTGGAAATAAGCTAGTTATTTTTCAGCTGTACTGAATGTTATCCTGTCTCTGTGCTATCACCATATCTGTACATTATATGAGCAATTCACTGGATAGGGTATATATCTTAGGTATATCACTGAAATTTAAAAAAATATTTATAAAGAAGAAATTTATATATTTATGAAAGATTTAGGAAATTAAATGATTTCCAGGCATGTAAATATCAAATATACTAGCTAGAATTATAATGATTTATGTGTTATTATAGATAATTGTTAAAGAATCTGAGAGATTGATTTGATCTATTTTGTATGGTGACATACAATTGTTGTGCGTGTTCGTGTCTGTGGGTGAGTGTCTTTCACTCCAATTTTGTTAGAATTTCAATTTTCTCTTAGAAAATGGCCATTTGCAGGCCAGATTATTTTTGAAAATTTACCACAAATCACTGTCTCGGTTATCAAGCCAGTTATTGCAGTGGAAAATTTAAAAATAGTCTCTTGGTCTAAAGATGGACATTTCTCAAGACAAGTACAGAATCTGTTATTGGCCGTCTTGAGCGGTGAAGTGTTATTAACTGTAGGTCACAAAGGAGGAAATATTTTCAAACTAAGCATATTTTATATACATTTACAAAAGTTGACCGTTTTCGACATTATTTTCCAAAAATCCACTACATTCAAATGACATAACAATATTTGCATAATTTGCATCCACAATAATGATAAGCCGATTCACGCTGGTTATGATGCCACTGCCAACTCTGCCTCATTTCCAAATCAATCTACTTCTGTATCTGTACAAATACTTATTGACGTAGATCTGCTGCATCAGCACGGGTAATAGATGCAGCTACAGGCTTTCAAATGAGCCATATTGCCCTATTTTTTCACTATTTTAGCTCTATTATTACTCACTCCCTATTATTACCCGCTCCCTATTATTACCCGCTCCCTAATATTACCCGCTCCCTATTATTACCTGCTCCCTATTATTACCCGGCCCCTATTATTACCCGCTCCATATTATTACCTGCTCCCTGTTATTACCCGACCCCTATTAGTACCCGCTCCCTATTATTACCCACTCCCTATATTTCACTAACTTTTCATTCATTATTACGTGGAAGTTTTTATCAGCTTCCCAATTTGTAGTAAGTCAGGTTTTTGCACCACTTTTCACCTTTAGTGTAATTATTAGCCAGTCATGAACCATTTTCTTATATAATTTTGAGATGACATCTGTGTAGACACAGATTTACCTGTGCCATGTTCAAGTGTCATTGTGTGACCAATGCCTGATTTACCTGTGGTATGTTATAAGGTGACCAATGCAGGATTTACCTGTGGGACTAATGCACTATTTCAAGAGAAATGCCACCTTTCTCATTAATACTTAGACTTGATGTGTTCAGTTTTGATTACTAAATAATAAGTCATGTATATGGCCAGTGAAATCCCTAATCTCCCCTTTATTTATCCCTAGTGTTTAGACAAAACCATCCATAATATGTCCCAAACTTTTTCCGAGTGCCTGTTTGAAGCCCTGTAGCTATTTATTGCCGGTATTAGCGAGATATTCAATTTAATTTTAATCAACATCTCAACCCATCTATAATATATTATATAGTATTGCAACTATGTCAGCAACACATAATAAACACATTTTATTTATATCTACAAATAATTGAATTGAGTTTTTAAGGGAATACATGAATTGTATTGTGTATTATTGGCAGGATTCCACAGATGACTTGTATTTGTCTGATGGAAACCAGCTACTAACGGCACATAGGCCACCAACAATTTTCAGTCAAATAGTTTTCAAAATATTCAACAGGTCCAGAGTTATTGTCCATTGAACTTATTGTCTGGTGGCTTGCAGTAGTCCGGCAGTTAACCAGTTGCCCCATGAAATGTCTGACTTAATTTCAAACGGGTATACTAGAAAACTAGTGAATATTTTGAAACTAATCTGACTGCATGCAATCAGTCAAATTAGTTTCAAAATATTCAGCAGAAAATGTTCCCTACATTGTAAAGAATGTGTTTGCTTCAGTAGCGGTAATTGGATTATTTCTTATTGGATCTAAACGTGACATTTATTCACTCATCAATAAGATGGTGTGTGTTTGTAGTATGTCAATACACTAAGTATGCATGTTGTGTACTTACTAATGTGTGTGTGCGTGCGTGCATGTACGTGTGTAATAATGTTTGTATACCAGATCCATCCATACATCTGTGCATCGAATTTGAACATGTAATAAATATGATATTAATTGATACAGTGGTTATTGTAGTTTTAAAATTAAGAATATGTATGAATCTAGAATGGCGTGTGAGAAGAGCATCGAATTTGATCACATTGTGTGTTTTTATAGCTGTGATATACGAACTGACTGGTGATGCTGATCATCATGTGTCTGATGTTTTCAAACTACAATAATAGTCTATGTAGCTGCATAATGTTTGTCTCCTGTTCTTAACCATTACCCCTCTGATGTCAATATTCTATTGTTTATTGTGTCAGTATCAAAGAAACTGCTATACATTTTTCAACAAATTTGTTGAAAAATGAAAACCAGTTCATCCTTTGTTTTAGTTGAAAGAATCGTGTTTTTGGTTTCATCTCTTGTGTCTATCCATCATGTCCATCCAGGTGAATGCAGTGTAGATTTTGGTCGCCATTCTATATTTAAGTCCAGAATGTTATTGAAACTTCATTTATTGCCTGATTGTAAAGATAGGAAAAAGATCAACGAAGGGATCCTGTCTGTGAGTCAAGTATATGACATCATAATCAAATATGTCAGCTGACATCACAATCGGAATGGAGATTAACCTCTTCATGAATACGGGAACGTCTGTCACGACGTGTACAAATAGTCTCTCTGAGGAATTTACAATTTTAAAAACGCTGCTACGCTAGCTGACATGTATTGAAATTTAGATTCTGTGAATTCCGGTTTTAAAGTTTCAAATCGATTCAAACACTTGTAAAAAGTGGGCATAGTTTGGTTAGAAGTGGATTGCTGATCGCTAGAAATGGATTACTGCTGTGATGGTCATCTTGGCACGCTAGAAGTGGGCTGAGCAGCGCTACAAATGGATTACTGCTCTGATGATCATCTTGGCACACAGGAAGTGGGCTGAGCAGCACTACAAATGGATTACTGCTCTGATGGTCATCTTGACATGCTAGAAGTGGGCTGACAGCGCTAGAAATGGATTACTGCTCTGATGGTCATCTTGGCAGGCTAGAAGTGGGCTGAGCAGCGCTAGAAATGGATTACTGCTCTGATGGTCATCTTGGCATGCGAGAAGTTGGCTGAGCAACGCTAGAAATAGATTACTGCTCTTATGGTCATCTTGGCACGCTAGGAGTTGGCTGAGCAGCGCTAGAAATGAATTACTGCTCTGATGGTCATCTTGTCAAGCTAGAAGTGGCCTGAGCAGCACTAGAAATGGATTACTGCTCTAATGGTCATCTTTGCACGCTAGAAGTTGGCTGTGCAGCGCTAGAAATGAGTTACTGCTCTGATGGTCATCTTGGCATGCTAGAAGTTGGCCGAGCAGCGCTAGAAATGAATTACTGCGCTGATGGTCATCTTGTCAAACTAGAAGTTGGCTGAGCAGCGTTAGAAATGAATTACTGCTCTGATGGTCATCTTGTCAAACTAGAAGTGGGCTGAGCAGCGCTAGAAATGAATTACTGCTCTGATGGCCATCTTGGCATGCTAGAAGTGGCTTGAGCAGCGCTAGAAATGGATTACTGCTCTAATGGTCATCTTGGCACGCTATAAGTGGGCTGAGCAGCCCTAGAAATGTATTAGGCACGCTAGAAGTTGGCTGAGCAGCGCTAGAAATGGATTACTGCTTTGATGGTCATCTTGGCACGCTAAAAGTAGGCTGAGCAGCACTAGAAATGGATTACTGCTCTGATGGTCATATTTGCACGCTAGAAGTGGGCTGAGCAGCGCTAGAAATGGATTACTGCGCTGATGGTCATCTTGGCACGCTAGAAGTGGGCTGAGGAGCGGTAGAAATGGATTACTGCTCTGATGACCATCTTGGCATGGAAGAAGTTGGCTGAGCAGTGCTAGAAATGGATTACTGCTATGAAGGTCATCTTGGCACACTAGAAGTGGGCTGAGCAACGCTAGAAATGGATTACTGCTCTGATGGTTATCTTGACACGCTAAAAGTGGCCTGAGCAGCGCTAGAAATGGATTACTGCTGTGATGGTCTTCTTGGTACGCTAGAAGTTGGCTGAGCAACGCTAGAAGTTGGCTGAGCAGCGCTAGAAATGGATTGCTGCTCTGATGGTCATCTTGGCAGGCTAGAAGTTGGCTGAGCAGCGCTAGAAATGGATTAATTACTGCTCTGATTGTCATCTTGGCACGTTAGAAGTTGGCTGAGCAGCGCTAGAAATGGATTATTGCTGTGATGGTCATCTTGGCACGCTAGAAGTTGGCTGAGCAGCGCTAGAAATGGATTACTGCTCTGATGGTCATCTTGGCACGCTAGAAGTGGGCTGAGCAGCGCTAGAAATGGATTACTGCTGTGATGGTCATCTTGGCATGCTAGAAGTGGGTTGAGCAGCGCTAGAAATGGATTGCTGCTGTGATGGTCATCTTGTCACCTTGGACAAACCATCTGTATAAATGTCATATGTTAACCTTTGTTATGTCCCAGTAATCAGGAATTTAGCAAACTGTCAAATTTATAAATCATTTTCTTGAGGGTCAGACACCATACGGATATGATCATATGTCATCTAATGATTGATATGGATGATTATTCTGAGTATTTCTAAAAACTTAACCATCCCACAGACATCGTGTGATGATGTGGTATAGACAAGAATTCTACATCACAACTTCTGCTGGGATATGATAGATAATTGTTTTAAATCAATTCAAATGCTTGCACAATGACACTGGGTGGAGATTAGCTTGAAGTTAACCAATCTAATAGAGTGCCAGTCAATCTATCTTTGCTGACATTTTGTTTATTTGTTTTCAACATATTTATCCTGACTAACGGGGACAGATAGACACACGTTTTCATTGTTCCTCCCAAGGTATGTGAGTTTTGAGTGAATGTACCTAAAAGGGGTTTCTCTATACTAACAGTTAATAATACTACACCCAAACCTGGATACTTGCTAACGAGAAGGGATGCGACAATTACTTTGGGGTCAAAAGGTCAAAGGACTTAGGTTACGGTCATTGCTAAGTGTATTGACGCGCCTTCTATATTTATTTTGTTTGAGGTCCAGCTTCATAGTTCATTGCAAAGTCGTAAAGTCTGGCTTTATGGTTGCATTGCAACGGCATTCCTGATTCCACATTGTGCCAGCTTTTTAGTGTCTAATGGCGCCTGTTTGACGTAGTGTGGCGTAACACAAACATGTTTGTTTATACAATTTTTAACATGACGTAAGAAATGTTCTGTTGAATATTTTGAAGCTAGTAATTGAATGGACTTCCACTCTATCCATTCATCATATGACGTAATTAACTACGCGACGTGTAGAATGACATCCTAATGAATGACGTCGATAAGCACGTCACAAACGCATATTTGAAAACGGACTATACGTTGTTGTACGAATTGTATGTCGTTACTATTTAATAAATATTCTATTGAATAGTTTGAAACTAATTTGACTGGGCGCTGTTGCTGCCAACAGCACCAAGTCAAATTAGTTACAAAATATTCAACAGCTTACCTGTATAGTTTTCAGGAAATTGATAGTTAGGGCATTCGGGGATTGATCAATCCCAACACGGCGAAGTGAAGGTGGCGCTTAGCTAGAGGTGGGCGGTGCATAGCTAAAACTGGAATGGGCCATTGGAAGACATTGCTGCGAGGCAGAAATGTCTTCCAATCCAATTGTGTTCACAACATTCAATAGTAGGCTACGTGTTATTTTGTTGTGGAAACGGGTTGTTTCTGAGTATCAGTACTGTCTATGAAAGATGTAAGCTTTTTGATATAAAATGCTACTAGTGTATGGTTGCAAAAAACCGTATAGCACCCAGCATAGGTCGTCATCACAATAGCTGATACTCTGTATAGCAACATTACCTGGATACGCCGCGATCGATGTAGATCAATAATGTATCTATTTTACGCTTCTTTGTGTCTCCCAGGCGACATATGGAGAACTATCGATCTACGCCGGGATTAACCTAGTCACGTTTGGATACACATTGACCAGGACTGTAATGAGGTACCATAGATACTCAGAGCTCTGGCGTGGTGGCTAGAGCTAGTGTTGCGGCCAATGTTGCTCACAGAACACCACGCCGTGTCTCTTGGTAATAGATAAGCACAAAGAAACGCGTCAATCTTCTGATCCCAGCAGACATCATGATGGCATGTGACATGAGTCATCACATCATTTGTCAATATATGTTAAATGAGAACTAGAGGCTTGGCCTGAAATTCAATACACGTCATAGTGAAAGATCACAAATCTGAGAATTTAATGAAAATTAATACACCTTTTAATTGGAATTGACAGATCCAATCTTCCCCTCAAATATCTTACGTCATAAACAATTACGTCACATGTTAACTGACGTAACGATCATAATGACGTAGAGTTGTCAGTCATCAAACTGGAAAAGTCCGTCAAGTGTACGAATTGTGTGCATTTGATTGGTTTACATTTTAATAAACATTACGCTGAATATTTTGAAACTAATTTGACTCAGAGCTGTTGCTGCCACACTCAAATTAGTATGTCTTTGATTAGTAAACAATATGTTGAATATAGTGACGTATTGTACTCCACCATGAACATTGAGATGTCCGTCAAGTGTACGAATTGTATGTCTATTATTTAATAAACATTCTGTTGAATATTTTGAAACTAATTTGGCTGTAGGCAGCAACAGCTTCCAGTCATATTGGGTTCAAAATATTCTACAACTTATCTTTACCGTTACCTTGAAATTGGGATTCTGGGAATTCAGGATTCAAAGTATATAATTCGATGCTAACATGCCAGACACTTCATGTGGGAACAGGATCAGATGCTCTATGCGGGAACAGGATCAGATTCTCCATGCAGGAACAGGATCAGCCACTTAGTGTGGGAACAGGATCAGCGGCTTCGTGTGGGAACAGAATCATCCGCATCGTGTGGAAACAGGATCAGATGCTCCATATTGGAACAGGATCATATGCTGGGTGTAGGAACAGGATCAGACACCTCGTGTGGGAACATGATCAGCAGCTAAATGTGGGAACAGGATCAGCCGCTTAATGTGGGAACAGGATCAGTCGCTCCATGTTGGAATAGGATCAGACGCTCCGTATTGGAACAGGATCAGCCGCTTCATGTGGGAACAGGATCAGCCACTTAATGTGGGAACAGGATCAGCTGCTTCATGTAGGAACAGGATCAGCCATTCGTGTGGAAACAGGATCAGCTACTTCGTGTGGGAACAGGATCAGACGCTCCATGTTGGAACACGATCAAATGCTCCATGTTAGAACATGATCAGCCACTTTGTCTGGGAACAGGATCATCCATTTAATGTGGGAACAGGATCAGCCGTTTCGTGTGGGAACAGGATCATCCATTTAATGTGGGAACAGGATCAGATGCTTCATGTGGGAACAGGATCAGATGCTTCGTGTGGGAACAGGATCAGATGCTTCATGTGGGAACAGGATCAGATGCTTCATGTGGGAACAGGATAAGCCGCTTCGTGTGGGAACAGGATCAGATGCTTCGTGTGGGAACAGGATCAGATGCTTCATGTGGGAACAGGATCAGATGCTTCGTGTGGGAACAGGATAAGCCGCTTCGTGTGGGAACAGGATCAGATGCTTCGTGTGGGAACAGGAACCGCCGCTTCGTGTGGGAACAGGATCAGATGCTTCGTGTGGGAACAGGATCAGATGCTTCGTGTGGGAACAGGATCAGATGCTTCGTGTGGGAACAGGATCAGATGCTTCGTGTGGGAACAGGATCAGATGCTTCGTGTGGGAACAGGATCAGATGCTTCGTGTGGGAACAGGATCAGATGCTTTGTGTGGGAACAGGAACTGCCGCTTCGTGTGGGAACAGGATCAGATGCTTCGTGTGGGAACAGGAACCGCCGCTTCGTGTGGGAACAGGATCAGATGCTCCGTGTGGGAACAGGATCAGAAGCTTCGTGTGGGAACATAGTCAGCCGCTTCGTGGTGGAACAGGATCAGCCGCTTCATATGGGAACAGGATCAGAAGCGGAAAGATCGGAATCATCGTGCTCCGGCTCTCGTGTGACGGTGCTAATCGCCGGAAATGTTGACATGAATTGATTTAGAGTGTGTTTGCTTGTTGCTCTGTGTGTAAGTTCAGATGCCCCCCCCCCCCCCACCCCCAGCCCGACTTGGAGCACGAACAAGATCAATAGAATCCCGGTAGCTGCGTGTTCCAGATTTTAAAAGATATTCGGTGTGTTTTCGAGTTTTCACAATTTTTTCGTTTCACACCCAAGGTTGTTGAATCCTAGTGTATGGTCACACCCATTTCTGTTAAAATTTGAGCTAAATCCGACCAGTGGTTTCCGAGATATCCACAGATCCGGAATTTGGTCTGATCCGGGTCTGGGTCACAAGTCTAGAAATCGGCTTGCGCAGCATTGACTGATCTGGCTGGTTGGCTGACTGGCTGGCTGGCTGGCTGGCTGGCTGGCTGACGAGGACGACCGACCAACTGAGCGACATATTCCTTTATTGAGTGCTACGGTCTACCGGAAACTATAAATCATTGATTGATCGATAATTACATTTATATAATATTATTACATTTGTTGACGAAATCTAATCAATATAAATTCATGGTCCGCGCCTCAAAGCGCTGACCATCGGTCAGTAAATGCTTTTTCGATGGGTCATTATGAAATAACTAATTTTATGGAACAATATTTCTCTCTATTTTTCGGCAACTTATATGTCTAAAATCTAACATTAGGTAACTTTCTGCACGGGTTTATATATTCTTGCTCATAAATCAGGTGATATGGTAGACTCGAACATATAGTGCTTATCCTTCCCATTGTGGTGCTATGGACAAGGACAACCCGGAAAACATGTTCTGATAATCCTAATGGTGGGATCCGATCTGTCACTCAATATATGACGGCATACTAAATGAAGTCACATGTCTAACTCCGCCATGAACATTCAAATGTTCGTCACATGTACGAATTGTGTCTTTACAATTTAATAAACATTTTGTTGAATAGCTTGATACTACTCTGACTGGGCGCTGTTGCTGCCATAGACGGCACAGTCAAATTATTTTCAAAATATTCAGCAAATTTTTAATTCAAGAAAAGACAAAATTCAGACGATTACTGTCGATCCTTTTATCCTTAAAGGCCTCGTTGTGTCGGACATATATTCGAGTGTGAATCAGAACATCTTATGATGTATGGTTGTTGTGTAAAGGTCACATGGTTATAGCTACGCTATTATCGCTCTAAACATTTCTTTCCTTAACCATTGAATTTGCTCAAGAAAATTTAAATTTTCACATTGAAAATGTCTATTTGCGGAGCAAGAGAAGACTATATATTTAAATTTTACCGCTGGAATAACTGGCTCGGTTATCGTGTCAGTCATTCCAGTGGTAACATGTAAAAACTAGGCTTCTTGCTCTGCAAATAGACGTTTCCCTAAACAACTACGGAGGCCGTTTTTGGCCGGCATGATTGTAAAAGCGTTAATTCCTATAAGCTTGAATTGTTTAAGCAATTCACGCAGTCTACTATTATTCACACGTGAGCGCATTTCTACAATAAGAGAGAACTAGGCCCGTTAATGTAAAAAAGGATAGGCTCCACATTTAAAAGCCATTATCACAAACAAAGCTGGTCTAATATAATAGGGATATTGAGTATAGGCCCGTATCTGTATTCGATATCTCGCGAGATTTAACACTTTGAACAGAAATATGAAAGATAGTTTACAAATAACAAGCTTCAATCAGGCTGGAAGATGTGTAAATTGAGACGATGGCTCTGTTACACTGGATAGTATATCCTGCTTTTTTGTCTAGATTTCCTTCAAGAAAGTCATGTATACTATCACTAGTACAATGGAGGAATACAGCTTTAGCTATGCTCCGCCCATCTCTAACTAAGCTCCACCCACACCTTGCCTGTTTTGGGATCAATCGTTCCCTGCACACTGAATGTCAATATCTAGAATACTATACAGGTAAGCTGTTGAATATTTTTGAAAGTAATATGGTGGGATGCTGTAACCTGCTGTTGCTGCCTATGGTAGCAACCTGTGCTTTAGTGCACACTTCCCAAACCCCCTTTACGGTGGTCTTGAAAATGGCCATTTGCAGACCAAGAGAAGACTATTTTTGAAAATTTACCGCTCATTGCTTCAAATTATTTCCAATTGGTATCTGTTTAGATGTTCACATTGATCTGATAAAGTTATCATTACCTATTTCATTAGAAAAATGGAAGCAGTTTGCAGAAACCACTGGCAATATCACTCAATTGCAGACAGTGATTCAACATTTGCAGAATGGTTGGGAAAACGCACAATCATGCAAAACATACAATCGGTTTTTGTGACGAATTAACATTACTGGGAAATAGAATTATAGTTCCTACATGAGCTAAGTGAAATGACAAAGCGATAGACGAAGGTCATTTGGGCATCAACAAGCGCAAGAAGAGCTATTGAGGCTAGGTATCGACCCAGCATGGTCAATGAGATTGAACAAGTTGTCAGTAGCTATAGCTCGGTGTCAGGTACATAGATATAAGCAACAGAAGGAGCCATTAAAACAGCGTGACATTCGAAACACCGTGATTAAAAAATGGATTTGATTTGTTCCATTTGTCAGGGAAAGATTACCTTATAGTTGTTGATTAATGTCTTAGTATTTAGAAATTATTCTGATATTAGTTAACTTCTAAGCTGGTCATAAATGGACTCAAGTGAATATTTTCACGACATGGTATTCCAGAAATTGTAGTATTGGATAATATAGTCGTCAGTGTTCAAGCCTTGAATTTAAGAACTTTGCTGATAATTATGCGTTCAGACACACCACCCCGAGCCCATTAAACCCCCAAAGTAATGGTGTTGATAAACGGTTTTCAAGTAATCAAACGTTCACTTTTTAAGAAAAGAAATTATAATAATGAAGACCCAATGTGGCACTAACACCATATTGCGCAACCCCATTAGCGTGTGGTAAATCTCTGGCAGGGCGGTTACTATGCAGAAAACTGCTAACTAGACTTCCGGAGACTTCTAACTACACACAGCAGTTGAGAAGTCTTGTGATCGTGTCCGCCCACAGCAATACAAATGTACACTCGTAGTGCAAACCCGCTAAATATACTGAATAATGGTAACATTGCAAGAATTCGTGGGAAACATGGTTGGTACAGTAAGTCAAGAGTTATGGAGGAAGCGTGTCCTCGTTCATATCGTGTAAGAACTGAACATGGTCATATCGTCAGACGTAACCCGCGTGATTTATTGAAGACTAGGGAGGAATTTCAGGGCTTGCCAATGGAACTTTCCAGTTTTAGCTATGCCCCGCCCATCACTAATTAAGCTCCACCCACACTTCACCGTGTTGGTATTGATTGATCCCGAATGCCCTGACTATCAATCTCCTGAAAACTATACAGTTAAGTTGTTGAATATTTAAAAACTAATCTGACTGCGTGCTGTTGCTGCCTATGGCAGCAACAGCGCCCAGTCAAATTAGTTTCAAAATATTCAACATAATATTTATTAAATATTGTTTTTAATAGTATAGACATACAATTCGTACAACAACGTATAGTCCGTCTTCAACTATGCGTTCGTGATGTACTTATCCACGCCATTCACGACGCCATAATAACGGCAACGATTGTGATGCCATTCTATACGTCATGTGGTTGCCTTACTTGATTATGACGTCATATGATGGATGGATACATTGGAAAGGTACATTGTCATTGATGTTGAACTGGAAGCAGATGTACCACGTGTCCCTAACATTGCACCTTATCCAGAGCCAATCTGTATCTGTATGTGGAAATCCAGCCTCGATGGGCTCGCCCCTATTCCGCAGGGTGCGAACGGTTCTTCAAACGTCTAAAAGTCTTAAATACACGAATACACGAAATTTACTCTGACTGAGTAGGATTAAATGAATTAATGTCAAATTGATTGCAGAGTTTTTCATTCACACATTAATGAGAAAGTTCTGTTAGTAACATTTAAAAGTTGTAGAAGAATAGGTATTTTTTTAATTTTCTCTGCATGAGTTACTTTGATTAGTGTTCATTGATGTATTTATACAGACAGCGCCTCAATCAATTCACCTTTCCAGAGTACCCACCCATCATATGACGTCATAATGAACTGCGTGGTGTGTACAATGACATCATAATGGATGACGTCAAGAATGACGTCGATAAGTACGTCACGAACGCATATTTGATGACGGTCTATGGGCTGTTGTACAAATTGTTTGCTCTTACTATTTAATAAATACTCTGTTGAATATTTTGAAACTAATTTGACTGGGCGCTGTTGCTGCCTATGGCAGCAACAGCACCCAGTCTAATTAGTTACAAAATATTCAACAGCTTCCCTGTATAGTTTTCAGGAAATTGATAGCTAGGGCATTCGGGGATCGATCAATCCAAACACGGCGAGGTGTGGTTGGAGCTTAGCTAGTGATGGGCGGGGCATAGCTAAAAATGGAAAGGTCCATTGGGTACGTTTAAGGTGCAAGGCATAGCAGAGAAAACGTGTAGTTTTAGCAATTTTGAGAGAATTTGCTCTGGACGGCTTAATATTCAATCTGGATATCATCATTGTATGATCAAGTATCAGCTGAGTTGTATTTTCAGGATCAGCTAATAATGCGTTGATGATGAATGGGTTATTTTCTAGGTACAAAGTAGTGAGAATAGGCCTAGTCTTCAAATATGTTTTGACCCCTCCAATGCTGTACATATTGTAATGAAGTGATTCCTATCCTCAGGATGCTGAATAACATAGTAAACACATGTCAGAGACGACAGCGTATTGATTGAAACAGGCACGATTTGCTTGCAAGATGTATGAGCCAGTTAGAATCAATGTGGTATGCACTGCCTCATCAACAGGGTAGCTCTATAACTAGAAGTGGGCGGACACTAAGCACCATGCACGTTTAATTAAACAATATTGAATAATGAGGACAATGTTTTCAACACACCTATTGATTGACTTACGTTTCCTGAAACAATTAACATTAACTTATGAACATACATCATTATAAATAATCAGTACTTTATTTCAATTTCTTATCATTTTTTTTCTTTATGTTTCATTTTATCAACCTTCCTATTGTGGTATAATGCAACGTATTAATATTTAAAGGGGGTTAGAGTGAAGGTCATAATAAAAATATTAACTTAGCTTCCGGGATGTTACAAAACATTACATTTTCGACCTTCTAGCACCAGATTATCAATGAGAGAATATTTAGAATAACACGCTGATTTGATATTGTGCAAACATGCAACCGTGACGCCCTTGGGCACGCGTCAACCGCGGACTGATATATTATGATGTTATGGCTGTCAGCTGATGTTCAGATAGAGTGGGTAAGAGAGTACGTTTGACTCTTAATTGAAACTCGACCCGCAATTAGGCTTATAAGAGGACATTGGATTTGGGCCTGTCTGTAGGCCGAAGCTGCTTCTAAAAAATCTGATCCGATTAGACTCAAATCGTAATACAACAACGGATCTTACCTTGAAAGAGGATGGTATTTAGACGTGATCCGGCTGGCCGTTATCGGATCGGATCAAATTCTGAGCCTATGCATACCTCGGAGACTAGGCATACGTTGTTCGATTTGATAGATGTGCCAAATGTTTAAGCCAACCACATCAAAATAAGTAAGTTCCCCCTAAATATAGGCTAATATTTGCTAAGATATATATCTGACTGTAATGAAATTTCCCAGAGGTTGTTAGATTGTCTATAGCAACAATCAGTGAAAATTATTATTCCATAAGTTGTGCTATGCCTGAATGCACACGCTGAATACAAAATAGCCCCCTCAGAAATTGTAAAAACTACTGCTTATGTCTGACATTAAATCTGATAAAACACCATTAATAAGGCTTGCATAATTCTCTGGGTTCTTTTACCCAGCCACCGATGTGATGCACTAATGGATGACAATGCACGCCTATATAGGGGAAATGTCGATGAGTTTCTGGACCATCAAGGCATAGAGTGGAAGGTATGGTCTGTCAATTCTCCAGACGCAAACCCCATTGAACATCCTTAGAATCAGTCTCAGCAGGCCCTGCACCACGGAGTAGCGATTGCGTAAAGCCATTGATTTGTAGACATGTGCCATCTACTAAAACGGAATGAGTGGCTATGCCCTTAAGCTGTAGGTGGGGCTTAGAATACACCTTCCGTATCCTCTGCGTGTCGTACGAGGCGACTAAAGGAGGTACGGGTGAGGTAACCCTGACAGAAACCTCGAGTGCTGAAGACGGAGGTTCCAGGCCGCACGGCGCACTCTAATAAACCATGGATCCACGCACTTAGCGCTTATGATCATGTCGATAGTCACTTACAGGACTGGCGGTATGATCAGCGAACGAAAAGAAGAAAAAAAAAAGAAGTGGATATTCCATAGCATTAGACACCATGCAGGATTTCCGACGGGAAGTAATACCACGACATTTGTGTCGGGTTGGGTTGTGAGGGTGGGGTGGGTGGTCGGGTGGGGTGGGTGGGGGAGGGGGTTCGGGCCGATGACATGTGAAAAACTTAATTGCAAACCGATATATATATCTTAGAAGATATTAGCCCATATTTAGGGGGAGGGGGATTTAATTATTTTGAACTGTTTACATTGATGTCAATACAAACACGTCGACTTACTCGACTTACCCCGCTTCGTAGGTGGGTAGCCTGGATGCCCCTAGCCGTTTAGGCGCTACTCTAGTAACTCGACTAGCTATGCTATTATTGGCCCAAACTCATCATGAGCATATGACGTCATATCCAATTACGTCACTGTCGTCACATGTAGGCTGACATCTGAATTATAATTGACAGAATTCTCCGTCATGAAGCTGGAAAAGTCCGTCAATTGTACGAATTGTATGTCTGATGGATTTACTATTTGATAAACTTTCTGTTGAATATTCTGAAACTAATTTTACTGGGCCATAGGCAGCAACAGCACCCAGACAAATTAATTTCAAAACATTCAACAGGTTACCTGTACATTTACCTTGAGCGTTCAAAGTATATAAGTCCATCCCAACACTCGCAAAACGTGGGCGGGCCATAGCTAGAAATGGCCCTCGTTGCTTACTAGAAAACGTGCTTTCCACAACCAATAATAGTATTAGAAAATGTTAATATCACTTTATTGTTACGGGTTCTTCCAATGCTGATTCCTAGATTTGCTATTTTAAGCTTAAATCATATCACACCATCTATCTGCTGGCCTATATCTGCTCTAGGCTGTGTATGTTTACGACTAGACAAACAACACGGGGTAATTAATAGTAGAATACATATTGATAGGGTATATACGTGTTAACAGAAATATCACGGCCATTGACTTAGTGGTCATTGACAGTTATCATTTAAAAGTGTATCACGCTTGCGTACAGAAGTACCGGTTATCAGTCAACTTGTTCCATTCACATGTTTTGTTCAAGTGTATGCGAAGGTTTGGCATAGATACACTGGTATTACTCCAGTTTCTGACAGAGCATTCCAGTCGTTGACTATTCTGTTTGGACAACACATTCTTCTGAAGTATGTTTGTGGACTATGCTATGTTTGTGACCCATATGTGTTGTATCCCGTTTAATGAAGAATTTGTCTATGTCAAGTTTGTAAATTTTATCAAATATCCTGTACACCTGTAGCATGTCTGCTCTTAGTCTTCTATAAGCTAGTGTTGGTATTCGTAATGTCCTTAACGTGGCATTGTATGTTAACCCTCTCATTCTTGTGATCATTCTTGTAGCTCTCCTTTGCACCTTCTCGACTTCTGAATTCTCTGTTTTATTGTCTATGTACCACACTGATTATAAAACTTGAGGGGAATTGTCTATATGGGTAATTATCGAGATCAGCACGCTGCCCGTTTTTATTCACCCTGCATGGGCTTAGGCGGGTGCCCACCTAGATTGGTGACCCATCCTTAAATTTTAAAATCGTTACTTCTCTCTTGTTGATGAATAGATCCTGACGACACCTACGGGGTGGAGTGGGGGTGGGGTGGGGTTGGGGGGGGGAGGGGGTTGGGGTGGGGTGGGGGTGGTGTGGTGGTGCTCTAGTGCTAGGTGTCGACGCCATAGCGGAGCCTGATTTTCGATTCACCATTAGCCATATTTTAGAAGGGTGCTCCACCCTTAAATCTTAAAATCGCCATTCTTCCGTTATTAACGAACGAATCTCGATAAAAGTTGGGTTACTCTACTTACAGTAGATCAGAGACGATGGCTATACAAATTATGGAGTCCCGGATCTTAGCTCGTGTGAGCCTTTTCTCGTTAGAACACGCTTTAGTCTGTTGAGACTAGCGTTGCTTCATTTAGAGCGGTAGATGGCGTGTGAATACCCCCATATGCTATTCCATATGGGGGGGGGGAGGGGATGGGGGGGCATAAGGTGACTTGGGCATTAACTCTCCTGGGGTAACTAGGAATGTAAACCTTGTTCCTTTAAGTATACTCAGATTCTTTGCAAGTTACAAAAAACATTTGATGTCCACATGAAATGTATATTTACGGCACTTTGTTATGGTAGATGGATGATAAAAACCCAGCAACATCGACCAGTCAAATTTGTTTCAAAATATTCGACAGAATGTTTATTAAATAGTAAAGACATACAATTCGTACAGCGTGTCGGGCTATTAAGCATTTAAGATGGACTAAATCGAGTTATTCATGTTGTAATCGATTATGACATCTTACGATGGATGTATAAACTGGTAAGCTCCATTGGTGACGGACTATTGTACGAATTGTATGTCTTTACTATTTAATAAAGATGCTGTTGAATATTTTGAAACTAATTTGACTGGGCGCTGCTGCTGCCAAAATATTAAACAGCTTACCTGTATAGTTTTCTGGAAATTGATAGTCAGGGAGTTCAGGGATCGGTTGATCCCCATACGAGCGAGGTGTGGGTGGAGCTACGCTAAAACTAGAAATGTACATTTTCCCAACATTTTGTTAAATATTTTGAAACTAAGTTTATTGGGAGCTGTCATAACAGCCCACCTGTATGGTTACCTTGAAATTGAGATTCTAGAAATTCAGGTTTCAAATTTGTTTCCAACACACGCATAACATGGCCGGGGGTGGGGGGGGGGGGGGTATTCCGATCGCGCATAGCTAGAAATACATCCTTCTAGTGAGCTCAGGTAGCAAATAATTTCACCTCTCAGGTGTGTGGTGGGGAGGGTGTCTGCGTGTTGTGTGTGCGTGTGCGTTTGAGCGTCCGTGTGTGCATGTGTGTGCATGCGTGCGTGCGTGCGTGCGTGCGTGCGTGCGTGCGTGCGTGCGTGCGTGCGTGCGTGCGTGCGTGCGTGCGTGCGTGCGTGCGTGCGTGTGTGTGTGATTCTCAGCTCGTAATATTGCACTTCACACGGTGTGTGCGTGCGTGTGCGGGATACTGAGCTCGTAATATTGCACCTCCCACCGGTGGGTGGGGGTTGGGGTGTGGTTGGGGCGGTGGTGAAATTCTCAGCTCGTAATATTGCACCTCCGAAGGAGGGGAGGGGGGTGTTGTTGGTTCTCAGCTCGTAATATGAAGATAACGACTTATGATACACGTATATATATATGGGGTGGGAGGGGGGGGGGGGGAGGGAATATAAGTCGTTAACTTCATATTACGAGCTGAGAACCAACAACCCCCCCCACCCCCTCCTTCGGAGGTGCAATATTACGAGCTGAGAATTTCACCACCACCCCAATCACACCCTAACCCCCACCCACCGGTAGGAGGTGCAATATTACGAGCTCAGTATCCCGCACACGCACGCACACACCGTGTGAAGTGCAATATTACGAGCTGCATATGAGTCTGTATAATATGTAAACATGCTTCCCAACTGATAATGATGATGATGATGATGATGATGATGATGACATTTTAAACTGACGAAAAGCATTTTTCCAACTTGTGCTTAGGATTATTCCAAATTTATTTACTAATTTTCCAACAGAATATTTCTTACATTGTCAGAAAACTTCTATTGAATGTCCCCAAATACATATAAAGTCTTGGTATATATTTGTATTTAAATGATTAAAGCGTATGCCAGGCGCGTTGCGCGTTACTTTGTACCAATTGTTATACTGTTTGTCTCGGCATTAACTATTGCCATAGGCGCTGGACGGACGTGAGAGCGTAGAGGCGGGGTGGATATGGTATGGCGGGGTGCGGGCATCTTCAACCAACCTTCACAATTGAGATTGGCCCACACATCATTTATGTTGGTTAAATATGTGTATAAATGATTGGGGCTATGCAGAACATTAAACTATATTAATTATAGTTTTCTCGTAAACATGCCTTCAGCTAAAACTAGTATGTATTCGTTTTCCTAAATATTTGTGAGATTACAAAAGGTTTCGTCATCATCACAACGTTGAGATCAAGAATATTTTCCCAGGAAAATTGAGCAAAATATGATAAATCCGCAGGCAATTGAAAGGCTGTATCTGCCTCCTGAAATGCATAGGAATGCATCCGAGAACATCTACGTTTTTGCTGGGTTTAGGTGTGCGCGCGTTCATTCGTTCCTGCGTGCGGCAGGGCGTGCGTGTGTATGGTGAGGGTGCGGGGTGGGGGTGGTGGCTGGAGCGCCATATATAAGAGGGGGCGATCACACATAAACTGTTGACGAGCCCGCATTTTGGCATCACCTACCCTTATGTCGGTCGACTCTTCACAGACACTATATTTGAAGGGAGGGTTAAGTCTACTCCTCTGCACCTCCCCGTTTCGCGGTCAAATCATAATTGCATTCCATACCAGTGTCACTGATGTGACTTGATAGTGGTCACAATTCTAGAATTGATGAAAGAATACAGAAATCTAATCATCATTCAGCCCATTGCACGTCTGGTTAAACGGAGGTGTAAAATTCTGAATGAGATGTTAACTATAGACTAATTCACAATTTTATACACCGGTTAACACAAAAATGTGTCCCTGCGTTCAATTAGGTCTCGGTGTAATTTGCCACTTATAGTGTAAAAATCAGCTTCTCTGAGCTTCTGATTTTCAAAATTTCTAGGGGGAGGACCTACAGAACACCGCTCAATGCCAGGAGTCGCCTCTTTCCGACAGCTATTACCATGCATGTCGCCCAGGCAAATTTATTTTAAAAAGCACCGCTTTGTTTATGTAGCACACTTAGCAGGTTTTTGCGGTTGCGTCCTCTAGGGTTGTTGATGACACCGAGCGCAGCAAATCCAAGGCTTTTTGTGCAGGAGCTTCTTGTGACATTCCCATATAAACATGGCCAAATAGACACCATCTTTATTAGGCCTCCTTCACTGATAGTGTATAATGCGTCGGCGGAGATTATACTGTTATGCCAGTGACGCTGGGTTATGGTACGGATGTGTTTGCGGTGACAGGCGTCAAGCTTATCTAGAACTGCCTTAGGACCTGTCCGACTGTTGTAGTTGTACAGCATCAGGTCCGGCATGCAAGCGTAGGCTAGATGCTTCGTCGAGATCTAGAGTTTCCGAAAGGACTGGAATGTAATGTTTCC
>JAVVLW010001977.1:0-7500 GCA_034401795.1 Chaetoderma sp. LZ-2023a
ATCCAACGTACCATTAGTATAACGCAATCAATGCATCTATCAATCAACATTCGTTATCTGACGTCACACAACCAATGACAATGCGTAGAAAAAGATATTGTAGTGAACTATGTAGGTATACGACGCCCATCACTAGCTAAGCTCCACCCATACCTCGCTCGTGTTGGGATCGATCGATCTCTGAACTCCTTGACTAGCAATTTGCAGAAAACTATACAGATAAGCTGTTAAATATTTTGAAACTAATTTGGCTGGGCGCTGTTGTTGCCTATAGCAGCAACGGCGTCATAGGCAGCAACAGCGTCCAGTCAAATTAGTTTCAAAATATGCGTCCAGTCAAATTAGTTTCAAAACATTCAACAGAACGTTTATTAAATGGTAAAGACATACAATTCGTACAACGAACTATTAAGCGTTAAAGAGGACTATATTGTGTCATTCATGATGTCATGATTATGAGGTCATCATACACGTCACGTAGTTGATTATGACGTCATATGACGTCAATATGATGGATGGATAAACGTGGAATGGTACATTTTCATATTTCTCTGGCCACCCCTTAGGATATGGGATTGAGCTGCTCAGCTCACTGCATTATTGTTTTCTGTCCATTTTCGACCACCACCACCACCACCACCACCACCACCACCACCACCACCACCACTGATTGTGATTGTGGATTGTGTACACTGGAAGTGGTTGATTATGACGTCAATAGTTGACTGCCTTTTTTAAAATTCTCCATAGACATCTTTTAGCATCAGGAACAGCACCTCTTCACACTCATCTGCATTCCTCTGACCACGAACAACAAACGAATTTAAGGTTATTCAGAAACAATGCCAATGTCTAAATTTGTGTTCTTGTAAAACATACACAATAGTCTGCTAATATCGTGATCCGACCTGTCACTCAGGTATCAAATACGTCACATCGGATAGTGACAGTCATTAATTGATAGACACTGATTAATTGTCTGGTAATTAGAAGGCACAGATACACTCAGTTTGAGTGATCGATAATCAATCTACTTAATTTAAATGCGATGTTATGTTAATTTCATTCTTCAGTATCCATAAATGCATTTTTGGCTATTTTAGAAAGGACGTTTTGTGACTTGCCATAGCAACACCATTCTAGGAGATAAATGAATATAGCCCCTTTATATTTGTCAGATTGTGGCACTCAATTATTTTTCAAGTTGTTAGGATTTATGATAGACACACTTTTTCATTGGTCCAACAGTCACATGGTTTTCGGGGTGCACAAATATGTCCACCAAGACATGTCCCTTTTTGCCCACTCCATATATGGGCATCTAAGACATGCACCTCCCACCAACCATGGTAGGACCAATGACAGAGTCCGTCCAGCTCCCCCAGTGGCTAGTGATATTGATGAGCAAGACATAACAGAGTGTATGGTAAAACAGTAAAAATGCATTTCCAATCATCCATTTTAAAAATGGCTACCTAAGATATTAGAAAATGTACAAAAATACCAATTTTCATTGTTTCCTCTTGCAAATTGAGTAAATCTGATTTGTTAAATCCAATGACGTATCCATAATGTATATCTGGTTGGCTGAATTGATAGACGACAATTATCGCTAATGGGCTATAGCAATAGATGCATATAAATTATAGCCAGCTGTTACAAGAATATTGATTATGCCCAATAGCGATAGACATATGATCTGATTGGCAGAAGCAATAGATTTATAGCTAGATTTAAAAAAAAAAAATGAATTCTTCTCTATAGCAATGGACGTGCGATCTGATTGGCGTAAATGATAGACACATGATCTGATTGGTAATTTTTCACTTTTAAAACATATAAAAGATGGCTGATTCGAGCACAGCCATGCTCGGTATTGCTGCATATTTTATTGGTTTCTCTGTACCTGTTGATTTAGGTTGTGGATTTTAAGTATGAGTAATGAAAATTAAGGGAGACCAATTTGTAGATATTCTTGTTATCGTGTTGGTACAAAACGAAGACTATATCTGAATCCCCAGTGATTTGGAAAGTTTTGTGAAATGATTCCAGTCTTGGAAGATATTGCCCAACGTGCACATCAACCTGATTCGTCGTGTATTTCTGTGAACTCGAGCATGATTGCAAAGTAAATATTACTACAAAATATTCATGTGTTGATCTGCAAATATTTTCCAAGCTACCAAACAAGATCCTTGACAGACCAAGCATACGCAGTATGTACCTTTCGGACAGTAAATGGTTTATTCTAAAAGAAAATCTTCACGAAATTCAGACAGAGTTGGATTAGAATACGAAGCAATATGTCTCCGAATATATTGGACAAGAAAATGGAGCAACTCTCCATCAGATCAGATCAGATCATTACTGAAACAAGCTAATTCTGAAGAGAATCATATCAACACACACACGCACGCACGCACGCACGCACGCACGCACGCACGCACGCACGCACGCACGCACGCACGCACGCACGCACGCACGCACGCACGCACGCACGCACGCACGCACGCACGCACGCACGCACGCACGCACGCACGCACGCACGCACGCACGCACGCACACACACACACACACACACTGCAGTAACAATGGAAATCAACTTCATCTACGCCTAATGCTCTGTCTCGAAGTGACAGAATCAAAGATTAAAGGTACGTCGCTCTTTCAAAGCTTTACCACGAGTGAAGAGGATTCTGTCCAACACACCTTATGTATGTGTGATTACTGTATTCTGCGGCTGCAATCAGGCCTTCTTCGCTTTTGCGCACCGTGTCTTGTCCTCAGCCGAAATCCTTAGCTTCCTTAGATCCATTCTTGACTTGAGTGTACCGAGTCCCGCTTTCTTGAGGTCACACCTTCTTATGCGACTGTTAAAGAGTGGTTGCAATCAAAACAGTAGAAGTAAAATGAAAATGAAAAAGAACGTAAAGCCAATGCATTGATATTTAAAAAGCATAATCAATCTGGCGAGCCCGGTTCAGAAATATCCACTCTCACGATAACTTTTCCAGCGTTCTTTTCTTCACAAAAAGGGGATATAATCAACTCTAACTGATGATGATGATAATAATAATAATGGGTCGCTACTGCAAGCAAACATTTAGGTGTAGATGTGACTGTGCTTGTCTTTTGTGGTTAATAATGAGGTGGATGGCGCGACTTCTTCATCTGATATTGATGAAGAACATTTATTGTGACTACAAGGCCTGTCTATTTTATTATATCTGGCTATGCTATTCCAAGCAATAGGAGTGTTACTTTTCTTTGACGGTGATACTCAAAAGATAGCTTAACCACTTGATTATATATTCTTTATTAAACTAATACTATGAAAGAATTTCAAAGCAGAGGTGTCAATTAAATAATACTTTTACAGAATGTACATAGAGTTTGCTATTCTAAGTTTCCTACTCAAAAAGTCCAAATTAACAACAACTACAACGACGACGACGACGACGACGACGACGACGACGACGACGACGACGACGACGAGGACAACAACAGCTGGATCAAGCTCTTCACTATAAATAATGTTATTGCATGCTCTCTCATGTCAGACAACAGCTTTATATATATATATATATCCAATTATTTCTAAGCATCTATCAACTTCCTTTGATTATCTGACAAATAACTCGGCACACTTCATGGCATTGTATAGACTAATCATAGCCTTTAATACAACTTCAGGTGACCAATTAGATTTATTCCTATCAACATCCTACGCAGTTTTGGAAGTGCCACATGAGGCATAGAGGGAATCCCGTAATATTGTGCAACAATAAGTACCGAATTGGTTCGCTTCGAACCAGTGGTATATAGTGCCATTTGATGTGCTTTTAAAGTTTCTGATCAACAAATCCATTACGACAACGGTCATGAAACTGGAATACCATGTAGAGTTTAATTCTTAATGTTATCCCTAACGCTTATATCATTCTAAGTATGTTCCATTTCACAATACAGTTCTCCTATTCTCAAGGTTATTTACCACACCACTGTATGAGATAACAAGCATATGCGTCTGGCAAATCCGGAAAGTGTTGGCTTGTAACTATGCTAAGGCAAATTCTCTCAATTCTGAAAATGGAATTTCCAAATTTTGGGAGGCTAGTTTGCCCAAATTTGGAAATCCCATTTAGAAATATATATATATATATATATATATATTGCCTTTCTGATAATCAGTTTTCACTTATTTGGTACAGTTTCGTCACTTAAAACACCATGCTCGGTGATCCTAAGACCACATTCAGTATCATTGATTCACATTGAGTTTGGTATGGTTGGAAAGGCCTTAAAACAAGTTATTAAATGCAACTATCCACAACGTGGCTCCCTAAACCAGGTGACTTATACGACCATAACCACATTAATTAATTCTATGTTTTCTGATTAAATGGTGGCTTTGTAAATACTGTTATAAAGCTAACTAGCCCACAATGTCAATGCTATTGACCATTGTTTATACATAGTGACCTCTAATGGATGTTCAACATTGCCACACTGACATACTTCATATATTGAAAGGTCTTTACACAACGTGCACAAGCATGAGTGTTTACATAATAGTTATCTTCCAGAGGATGGACTTTCCATGACTAACACGTAATGTGCGATTATTAAATTAATTAATAACAGGTTACTTTGAGATTCATGTGTACTATGGCAAACAATATGGATAGGCCACAATGGGCAGGGTCAAGCTGTGTGATCAATCGAACTCATTCAACCCCACAAGATGGACTGTATCTTGATTTCATGAAGACATTCATCACTGTGCCTCATCAGTACTTTGTGAGTGAAGTAAGTCAATACACAATCTCAGGCAATGTACTGAACTGGTTCAGACTTGTAAGTCTCTCATCAGGGCTGCTGGCATATGAGTCAATAAAGATGGACGATAATCAAGGTATGGGAGATCAGATCCTTGCTTCCATGTCCTGTCCATGCCTTGTCATTCTATGGCAAGTACAAGTTCTCCCTCAAGTGAAGATTCCGGCCTCAGCTGTCCATGCCAAAATATTTCCCAGGGAGCGAATCTAACGTCTAGAGCAGCATCTCCTCGTAATTCGTAACAGTGATTTCCCTCTTCCCAGTCTTTTACAATACGTGTTGTGCTCTATCCTGCCATCTTTCGTCGACAGTCATTTTTGTATGCAGACTATGGACAAAGTGGCGCTCCAGTGCCATTTCCACCGGCTTGATGCTGCTCGGCATGGGCTTACAGATTATTGTTGATGGGGGGAGGATTACTCCTCATGTTCTCATGGCACAAGAACTCTACTTATGTCGAGATCGGCGTTATGTGTTTCGGAATGTATGTAACAGCTATGGCGATGCATTGGTTGTATTTGACAGATACCGCCGCCCCAGCAGTAATGATGAAGCTAATAGTCATGGGACATGAAACAGCGACATTGCTACTTTTGTCATAGTTTCAGCAGTAATGCGTCAAATCACGAGCAGAGCCGTTTCCCTTGTCAATAATGAAACAAACTGACCCTCACTAACCTCCCTGCAGAGGATATGGTCAAAGCAAACCTCACTGTTGAGCACATAGAATGGGATGCTGACAACAGCTGTTGTCCCAGAAGATTCCGACATATTCCAGCTGATGCTATACCGTGATATATAACCTGTACATGCTGACCTCGACATAGGCAGTGTGCATCAATACATTGAATCTGGACCCAACCCTCCAAGATGCTATGCTTTCCTCTTAATGGACCTTTCCAGTTTTTGCTATACCTCGCCCATCTCTATCTAAGCTTCACCCACTCCTCGTTCGTGTTGGGATCGATCGATCTCTGAAGTCCCTGACTATTAATTTCCAGAAAACTATATAGGTAAGCTGTTGAATATTTTGAAACTAATTTGACTGGGTGCTGTTGCTGCATATGTACGTGACAAAGTTAACATCTACAGAAGTATGCAACACCGAAATGTCCAAATCAGTCTTCATGTCTCCATCCTCCTCGAGAGATATGACACCTCAAATGCGTTTCTATGTTTACTTACTTCTAAAATTAGGTCCACTTGACTATTCAAGTTTGACATTTGAGCCTAAAACGAGGCTTTCCTATGGGTCGATTCTGATGGAGAATCTTCTGTGATGTACTATGCCTACCATCAATGAACCCATTTTAACTGGAAAAGCTTTGTTAACATTTTTTACCCCCTCTAGTGACAAAAGTCGTTTGCTGCGACTAAAACGCAAGTGCCCCCATTCTAAGCATAACATATACTCACTAGGTACATACAATTAAACCTCAAAATTATAATGATTATAAATTTACTTCATAATAGCACATTACAACAATTTAAAAAATGGGGATTGCCCATGGCTCCAATACACGGTACATAAGACTTTCCTTCTTATGACCTCTAGTCATATAGCATCTTGGCTATCCAATCTGTGTAGTAAGATACTTTCGTGAACACGTTGGAAAAACCAGGTCTTGTGCATCCAGCCACTACCCAGGATGCAATGCCGGCTATGTAAAACCTTCCATTCCGCCTACAAACCAATGGTCCCCCGGAGTCGCCCTACAAAATCAAAATAACACAACGAATAAAAGGGTACTAATCTAATCTCTAGTTGTGCGATACTGATCGGGTAAGCCACAGAGATTAGATATTGCTGAATTCCAGATATTTTCCACCATTTTCACCACAATGATGGATAGATCCGACCTGCCAATCAAGTGTATGACGTCATATCCAATTATGCTACATGTAGTCTGATGTTGCAATCAACCTGCACAATGAGTGACGTATCTATGTCCATTATGAACATTAAATATTCCGTCAAGTGTATGAATTGTATGGCCTTACTATTTAATAAACATTCTGTTGAATAATTTGAATAATTTGAAACTAATTTTACTGGGCGCTGCTGCTGCCACAGGTAGCAAGAGAACCCAGTCAAATTAGTTTCAAAATATTAAATAGGTTACGTGTATAACTAGCTTGAAATTGGGAAGTGTGGGTGGCGTTTAGCTAGAAATGGGCGTGGATCCCTCTAGTAGATCATTAATTTGCTATCATGTCGAATCATGAGCGCCGCTAGTGACATGGTGGCATACAACAAATTCATTCATTCGAGTCTCGTAAGCCCTCCTTTGATACGAGATCGAGAATAGAGTCTCGTGTGTAATGAGTGACCATTGGCGTAGTAATTTCCACCAGAATAAGGTGATAAAGAGAACTGAATTTTTAAAAGGATATTAAAACTACTCTATTCATATTAGTCATTATTATTTAATCTAAAACGCGAATATTAAAAAGCGGATCTTCGGTATAAAATATAGTCAACAGAAAATATAGTTCAAACAGATCGTGCACAAAATAGAAGGCATGAATTAGCTGGCCTTGTGTAAGTGGGTAGGTAAAAATGTCAAAAATAGCCTTCTCTAGGTCTACAAATATATATTTGCTTAAGACCCTTGCAGAAGCATGTCCGTGGCCTCAGGATAGTCAATGTCTTGTCCACAT
>JAVVLW010001980.1:0-37000 GCA_034401795.1 Chaetoderma sp. LZ-2023a
AACACATCTGGTATCATTTGGCTATTCGGAAGTGGCTTCTTTGAGGTAAAAACATGCTCCGCCAGAAATGGTTCTACAATTCTCTCCATGAGAGCTCGTGAAACACATGCCCACGTCTCATCTGATGGAATAAGATCATTAAAAAAATGTAACCTTAAAGAAACACATTTCACTTTAATATCAATTAAATCAAGTCCTCCTTCTAACTTAGCATTATTGAGAACACGATGGGAAATTAAATGATTCTTTTCTTCCCATATGAATGATAATATCAACTCATTATCCTCCTTTTCTACATGTTTTGGCATGTGTACAGCTGATGCTGTATACCATAGTCCAGATAATACCAAGTTGTTGACAACAAACACTCTACCAAAAATTGAAAGACGACGACGCTTCCAAGTTTAGATACTCGTTCATTCCAATTTTGTATTGTATTCGGTTTCCTGCTAAAATAGATGCCTAAAATCTTAATGGTATCATTAGACCAATTGATTTCAAGTGGCTGGTCATTCGGCTCTTTCCATGGCCCCAAAAATAATCCTTTGGATTTTCCTTTATTGATTTTCAAACCAGATGCATTTTGGAACTTTTCTAGTACGTGGTTTAAAATTGCAAAATCATTGTTTGAACTAGCAAACACAATTGTGTCACCAGCATATTGTGACAGCTTAAGTGGTCTTTCTATGCCACGAATACATATGCCTTGAAAGTTATTATTTTGCCTCAATGCTATGCCAAGGGATTCCATCACAATAACAAATAATAATGGCGATAGGGAACACCCCTGTCTAACACCACGTTCTAAGACAATTTCTCTGGATAGTTGATTGTTCACTAAATAGCTACTCTTGATATCCGTATATAAAATTTTAAACCATTTAATAAAATTTGAGCCTAACCCAAACGATTGCAAAGAATTAAAATGAAAATCCCATTCCACACGGTCAAATGCCTTTTTGTTGTCCAAGGCAATCACAGCTGAAGGGATGCTATCCTTCCCAACCAATTGTATAAGGTCTTTTATTAACATGGTATTGGTTAAAATTGTCCTCCTAGGTACAGCACATGTCTGCTCTGTTCCAATGATTTCTCCTAAAACACTACCTAGTTTCAATGCTAGTGCTCTGGATATTATTTTGTAGTCTACACATAGTAGAGAAATTGGTCTGTAATTCTGAATTAGATGTCTGTCATTTCGTTTATATATTAGCATTACGTATGCCCTAGCCATAGTTGGTGGTAAATGGCCTTTCTAAAAAATTTCAGTGGCTAATTCTTCCATTATTGGACCTACAAGGTGCCAAAACGTTTGGTAAAATTCAACTGGAAGGCCATCACACCCCGGTGATTTTTCTAGTTTCATACCTTTAAGGGATTTAGTTAAATCTTCTAGTGGTATGGGTTGATCACAAAATTCACTGCCTGTATCTGACACCTTTTTTGTCTATATTTGCTAACAAATCCAATTTTGCATCTTCATCAATTCCCTCTGATTGGGATTGGGGATTGTACAATGACTCATAGTAATTGCATACAATAGTACTCATTTCATTGTTGGTAAAGACGGTTGAACCATCTGGCATGTTTAATGAGCACATCACCTTATCTATTGTCCGTGATTTTTCTAATGATCAAAAATATCGGGTTGGCTTTCCCCTTCTGCGTGCATCTGGGCACTTGCTCTAATTTTTGCACCTTCAAACTCATATTGTACTATATCTCTTATTTTACTTTTAATTTTAACCAGTAATTCATAATAATTATCTTCATCATTATTTACTTTAGCATTAATTTTCATCAGTGATCGATGAAGTGTTTTCTTGCGTTTGCGTATTTCCCGTGCTTTTCTAATAGCATACTTTCAGGAAACATACTTTAAATCCAGTTTTACATCCTCCCACCATTGCAATGTGCTCTTATATGATGCTTTCCTACTAATCCAATGTTGCCAACAACTCTCTATATTATTCTTATAAAATTCTTCTCCCAACAGTGCTGTGTTTAATTTCCAAAACCCAACTCCTTTTGTTACCCAGTCAGCATTGGCAAAGGTTACACAAACCATGTTATGATCTGAGAATGCGACTGGCTTAATATTAACATCTCTCCAGTACCCTGTCAACAAACCATTCACATAAATTCTGTCGATCCTTGAACCAACTTTACCATCTGCCGAAAAACATGTAAGATCTTTACCATGAGGCTTTGATATTCTATAGGTGTCAACTAAATTTTCATTATCACATATTTCTTTTAAGAGTCTATGTGATGTATCAGTATAAGTTGAAGTTGCATTCCTGTCATTTTCTTTGTCTACGACACAATTAAAGTCACCACCCATTACTAAGTTTTCAGTGATGTTATCTAGTGCTGTTGTAGACATCTCATTAAAAAAATTACGACGTAGTTGATGAGATGCAGGTGCATATATACACAGCAACGTGAAACGTGTTTGTTGTATATCTAACGTGACTCTTACCCAGCGACCATTTGCACCTGATACTGAAGAGATTATATTTACATAGGCTGAACAACGAGGGAGTATAACAATTGCTACGCCTGCACTATTATCTTGAGATAACAAATAACATATTATGGATCCAGAAATCTTTTCTAAATTATCGTATGATTCTGACTTCTGAATTTTTGTTTCCTGTATCAAAACAATGTCAATCTGCTCATTTTTCAGAGTCTCTAGTAAGTGACGTTGCTTTATGTCACTATTTAAGCCTCTACAATTGAGTGTGCAAATTAGCATAAAAAGTAATAAAATGATGTGTATAACCGCCATTATTAAACTAACTCGATTTTGTTTTTTTCGACCCTCTCTTAGACCATTTACCTATTTTACTCGCAAACGCTGCACTACTTAGCTCAACTTTTTCCAAATGCTTATATTTTAATATATCTGAATCATGACGCAGATGCCTATATTTGACCCCTTTTGCCGTCACATATGGAACTAACACCTCTCCTGCCGCTGACCTGTACATGACCATTTCATCAGGTGATTTAGAACTCTGTGCTTGAATGGATATATCGGATTCAGTGACTGACATATTATCATCTTCTATATCACTTTCCTCTATTTCTGATTCAGAACTCTCTCCATCTATCTGTCGCTTTGTTCCACTCAATCGATCCGAGACACCAATTACTTTCTCTATATTATTTAAATCGTCTAGATTGAGTGTACTCAGTGGAAAATCAAAGTTAGTTTCAGTATCTTGCGACCTGAATTGTACTTGTCCTAAATTAAAACTCTTCCATAGGGTATTGATCATTATCTTCAACTTGTGTGGAATTAGCCTCTCTAACATCAGACTTGGATTGACTTGTTACTGGAGTAAGACTTAGCCCCTCATCTAGAACCTCTATTTCATCACCTGCAACTACAGCGATTGGATTCTTAGTTTTTTCACCATGCTTCTCATTAACATGGACTTCAGCTACAATCTCAGCAACTACTGGTTCGATGACATTTTCTTTAGCAATGTGCTGCCCATTAACATGGATTTCAGCTACAATCTCAGCAGCTACCGGTTCTATGACATTCTCTTTAGAGACAACTTGCTCTGCACTTTTATCAGCACCCCTTTTGAAATATTTGTTCTGCGGGCATCGCCACCTAAAATGATCAGATGATCCACAAACTAGACATTTGTTTTTGTTAGGGCAATCTGTTGCACGATGTTCTGTGCTTAAGCAGATTCTACACTCTTTGATTTGCCCCCTGTACCATAATGGCAAGATAAATCGACCATCTATCGTGAACTTACTTGGGAGAGGTTGTTCTACCTTTTTTAACCAAATTCTTCTGATGCCATTTTCTAAGGTTCGATCAAATGGATAGGTCTCGTGTTCTATTTTGTCCACTTTGCCACACTTGATCAATTCATTGATAACCCATTCATCTGGGATCTCTAATGGAACCTTCATCTTGACTAATAGACGATCAGAATCTATTTCTTCCACATTACACACCTCACCCTTCAAGACAAGGACCTCGTCGAGCAACTTTTCCTTCACATTTTCATTAACTACGGTGACACTCCATACAGATTTGGAAATGCTAATGAGACCTTGAAGGACCCGTGGCCCTGCCCCAACTACATCCTTCAACCCACGATACACCTCAATTGCCGAAACACCCCAAGCCTTTGTCGTGATTTTAAGACTCAGGATACGCTTATAGGAGGTTGCCGTGGTGTTTTATAAAAAGAGGAACTCCATACTACTACAATATATAATACAAATATATAACACCAAGACGAAGAGGAAGAGCTAAACACTAAATAAATAGTGTCCCATTTTGAAACCCTGACGTCTACCAACAAATATACGAATAGAGAGTACAGTCGTATATTTGTTAGTTTGAACCACTTTCTAAGTGGTTCACTAACACATAACCGATTAAAGTGGTTCCCTAATGCATACTAACATATTACAGACATATATTTGTTAGTCTGTTTGAGTTGACCGGGACAGCCAACTGACTATAAAGATTTATATAATGAAAGTACTAGGCTTGCACTTACAAATGACAAAGGAATTAAATCCACTCTCTCAAGAGAAATACAATGCGCTAGCAAACGAACTATAGAAATAGCATACTGGCGCGGGGAGAAAAGTATTGCGGTGACCACAGTAAGAGGAGACCTATTAAATGGCTGAAACCGCCAGCTAAGAGGAGTGCCTTTAGAAAATGGAGACACAAAATGCGCTCCAACCAAGACAAGAATTCACAAATTAAACATAAAGTTTGAAAGGAAATACTAATACGAAATATATGTATAAAAATTATCTACAAAATCGCGCTAGAAACTAGCAAATTCGGGCAGCAATTGCAGAGCTAAATAAACGCGTGCGTTCACTTCGACTACTACTACTACTACTACTACTACTACTACTACTACTACTACTACTACTACTACTACTACTACTACTACTACTACTACTACTACTACTACTACTACTACTACTACTACTAAATATATGCGTGCGTGCGTGCGTGTGTGTGAATATACAAAATAAAATGATTCCAGCTTGGATTCGGAACATACATATTTACATCGATTCAAATTCTTGGTACTCTTTTTCTACATTACCGATTTCTATGATGGTCTTTATAAAAATGATTAAGGGTATGTAAGTAGAATACGAATACTTCTAAAGGCCAACACAATACCTTCACCCAACTTAACCCTTAAGTGAAAAGAAAGAATGCAATATGTACCATGCCATTGAAATACATATCTTAGCCGTATACAATAATCCATACCTTATTAACACATCGATCATATATGCATCACTTATTATTTGCATTGTTAACTTGAAACAGTAAATAATGGATACGCATAACGTATGTTTTGCCCATTCATTCAAAATAATCTAGAACCATAAGTTGAGTGAGCGGCCTATGAAATACTCTGGCTGTATTTGGCCCGGTATTAGACAGGCACCGGTCCACTAGCCAGCATTATCAGACGAATGGACCTTTCTGGTTTATTCGTCCATCATATGACGTCATAATCAATTACGTGACTTGTAGGATGACATCCTAATCAATTACAGCATGAATGACTGGATTTAGTCCGTCTTAAACACGTAATAGTCCGACACGTTGCACGAATTGTATGGCTTTACTATTTAATAAACATTCTGTCGAATATTTTGAAACTAATTTGACTGGGCGCTGTACCTGACATAGGTTTGCAGTGTCACAATATTAAACAGCTTACCTGTTTAGTTTTCTGGAAATTGATAGTCATGGAGGTCAGGGATCGATCGATCGCAACACGAGCGAGGTGTGGGTGGAGCTTAGCTAGACTTGGGTGGGGCATGGCTAAAACTGGAAGGGTCCATTGTATCATATTTTTTAAAGTTGAAGGAACTGCATGCTTGTGTGTGGAATAACAGTAACCATGCCAATGTGCATATGGCCCCTACCTGGACATGGTTCGTCTCCGCATGCATGTCGGTCACTGGCAGGGCCATTGCAATCTTCACCACCGTGCAGAGGCTCGGTGCAATTTCGATAGCGCCACTGCATACCACCACCGCATGTCACATTACATGGTTCCCATGACGACCAACTTTCATACGTGCCATTCACTGAAAAAGACAGCGGTACAATACTGAGATTCGTGAATTCAATAAATGACGAAGAATTCCTAATTCTAGCAGAAATGTCGTAATATAATTCTTAAAGTCACATTCCTTTATTTATTTCATGTATATGTATATGCAGCAATAGCACACAGTCAAATTAGTTTCAAAATATTCTACAGAATATTCCGTACATCATAAAGAATTTGTTTTGACAGTTATGGAACTTATTGGTTTCTACCTGAGAAAGCAACAGATTGTAGTATCACACTTCTACGCACAAATTTGAGGATTAGGAAACCGGTGCTACGCATAACCACAAGAAGCAAACCAATAATTCAACAAGATAGGCTTCCAATAACATTATCTGCACGGCATTAACAACTAATTTATCGATCATATATGATTGATCAGGACCGATTCAGTTAGAATAAAAATGTGTTTTTACATGGCTCGTAATATAAGTGTTTACTTTATTTACATATCTTGACAAAATTGCAACCAACTAGCAGACAATGCTTTACATGCACCATATTGTCCAAATATAAAAAGGTTGTTAGGAATGGCATGCATATGTCCACGTAATGGGCATGCGGATGTACATTTTGGAATGTATCAATTTCCACTTATATACATTATACATGCTATACATAAGATGATAATCATAATTTGAAATAAGAAATAGTTATCTCAACGTTGGCATGCTTTAGCACGTGCTGATTAAAGATAGGATGCATTTACGCAGATAGAACGATGTTATGTGTGCATTTAGTCAATATAATATTATGAAATTTAAGGTAGATTATTCCAAATTTATACAACTATTGATACCTAGATCTCCAAATAATATTAACATACGGTTACTATTTCCACTACCACACTAAATTCTAGATATTTAATGAGTTATTTCTACGGTACATATTCATTTCGACTATAAACCGTTGCTTAATCAACAATTAAGTCAATGATTTCTATAAATTTAATTTTTGCAACAGTTGTCCCTCAAAAACCCCTACAATTCCGAGAGTGTGTACACTGGGACATATAAAGCGTCTTTCTGATCCTGTTCTCCTCTATTCTCAAACGTCATTGTAAATTGGTAGGGCACTTATTTTCACTGAATATATAATACCAGAGTATTGTGTTTAGAAACCTTCTTTAAAGCCAGAAAAATAAACACCTAATATGTTTACCAATTTCCCATAAACTGAGACTCTGGTAGAATTAAGCATGCGTATTCCGTGTTCATAACAGTCAGCTTAACTGAAATAAATACAACAGTATTATTAATATTATTATTATTATTATTATTATTATTATTATTATTATTATTTTTATTATTATTATTATTATTATCACACCTGACCCGTGGACCAGTGAGCTTATGCCATGGCAGCCGTCCATCATCCGTACGTCAAATCGCATCTCCTCCTTAACGCTTTGAAGGAATTCAAACAAATTTGGCTGGAAGGATCCAATGTTGGTTGGCTCCAGAACATCTATTCAAAATTTTGATGGCTCACTTTTTCCAGCGGCAATCTTGGATTTTCGCTACCCCTCCAATGTCAATGGGCCAATTTCGACGAAATTTGGGTGGAATAATCATGTGGGGTACGCTTCAACACTTCTAATGAGAATTTTGATTGATCAATTTTTCCGGCCGCCTTCTTGAATTTTCCAAAAAGGATTTATATTTAAAGCCAGAGGCCGCAACCGTGCCATTCTACGCAGCTCATCTAAGAGAGGCAGTCTTGTAGTATATGCTCCAATGTTTGGGAGGTCTGCAACATAGACAAGTAGCTATCGAGAGTAACATTAGTCTCTGGAGATGGGCATCCAGTCTGCAATGGCCTGACCGGAGTCTGGAGATGATCACTTGCTTCTGTCTATCAAGCGAGTGGATGCTGTCTCCTCGTGTGGTGATTCCCACTTGCTTCGCCCATCTGTATTTAAACTCATTCTTGATAAGGACGTGGGCCTCTTGATATGATATCATTTTGAATGGTAGCAAAGTACTATCTGATGTGATAAATACAACGCTGTTCATAAGAATATGCAACTTTATAAAACAAACAAATAGATTCTAATGAACATTATTATTATTATTATTATTATTATTATTATTATTATTATTATTATTATTATTATTATTATTATTAGCTCTCCTGGTCTGAAGGACCATGTGAGCCTAAGTAAGGGCGATCGTCCGTTGTCCATCTTTCGTTCGTCCGTCCGTCGCATGTCGTGAATCAAATTTTGCTTCAACCCTTTAGTGACGAAATTAGTTCCTGAAAATTAGCATATTTGCTTTTTGAATGCCCATTTGCGGGACGGGGGACGACTGGTTTTTGGGAGTTTGCGACTGAAAGGACTGGTCCGGTTATCGGGTCTGTCATTTCGATTGTAGATTTTCAGGATTAGTCTTCTCCTGGTCTACAACTGGGTACTCCTCTAGACCACTAAGAAGGCCGGACTTGGCCGGTGTCAACACTAAAGGGTAAAAATTCTACTCCTCCTAAACGCCTTGGCGGATTTCAACCAATTTTTGGTGGAAATGCCCTATTGTGGATAGCCCATAAATTAATACCAATCAGAGTTTTGATCGGACAATTTTCTGAGTGAAAATCTTAGAAAATCTTAGTTTTTTCATTAAAAAATCGTCCGGAGATTGCCACAATGATACTCCTCTCAAACGACTTAAAGCTTTCAACCCAAATTTCCATATTTTCCGTTGCAAATGATCCAGGTGAGCAACACTGGTCCTTGGGCATTTTGTTATGGTGGTCATCATGAAAATATTACTGTTGGCCAAAATTATTGACCTCTCTCTCTCTCTCTCTCTCTCTCTCTCTCTCCCTCCCTCCCTCCCTCCCTCCCTCCCTCCCTCCCTCCCTCCCTCCCTCCTCTCTCTCTCTCTCTCTCTCTCTCTCTCTCTCTCTCTCTCTCTCTCATATATACATACTAAATATGATGTACATGTATTATAATATTTAATCTGATTATACGTTTACTTTGTTATTTTGTGTATATGTTTATGTTTGCCGCCTATACATTTTTTCTGTAGGGAGAGGGCTTTTCTAAGTTTCGAACAATTTGTGCCTAATCCCATTGTAATATATGCAATAAAATATGTTTAAAAAATATATATGATAAGGCATGCCAGCTTTGTTCCATTTCGCTTCGAATCTTTGCTAGTGTGTCTTATGCCATGACAGCCATCCATCGTCTGTTCATCGTTCTGTCTGCCAAATCGCATCTCCTCCTTAACTGTTTGATGGAATTCAAACAAATTTGGCTGGAAGGATCCTATGTTGATTGCTGGAAATTTTCCAGAACTTCTATTCAAATTTTTGATGGCTCAATTTTCCTAGCGGGCATCTTGGATCTTCCAAAAATTAACCGGAAATCATATAAAACGCTACTCCTCCAATGCCAATGGGCCGATTTCGATGAAACATTGGTGCAATAATCATGTGGTGCTTCAACGCTTCTAACGAGAAGTTTGATTGATCAACTTATCCGGCAGCCTTCTTGGATTTTTTGGGAAATCAATTAAAAGGTTACTTCTCATTAATTGTTTAGCAGATTTCAACCAAACTCATCTGAAATGACTCTAGGCTGGTACACTTCAGATCTTATATGCAAAATTTTGACTGCTTAATATTTTTGGGTGGCCATCTTGGGTTTTCCGAAAAATGGGAATTCGTTTAAAACGCTACTCCTACGAACTGCTTGGGTAATTTCAACCAAATATTTTGGGGTGTGGGGCGTGCGTGCGTGTCTGCGTGCGTGTGTTGGGGGGGGGGACTGAAAATCTTAGATGTTATGATAAATTTACGAGATATTGTCAAAATGCACCTCCTCCTAAGCCGCATTTGGCTAGAAAGACCCTTTGATGGTACACTCTAGAACTGCTATTCAGAATTTTGATTGGTCAATTTCTTAGGGTGAAAATCTTCAGATTTTATGAAAAATGTACCTACCATAAAATGTCAAAATTCACCTCTTCCTTAACTGCTTGATGGATCTCAACTGAATTTGGATAGCCTATGATGATAGGTCCCGTAACTCCTGTTCAGAATTTCCATTGGTCAACTTTTCCAGTGGCCATCTTAGGTTTTCATACCTTCCAGAAATCCTATAGGAAATGAATGGGAACAGCATTAAACGACTTCTGACTTCTTCTCGATAACAACTTAATGGATTTCAACGAAAATTGGGTGGATGAACCCGTGATTTGTTCCAGAACTTCCATTCAGAATTTTGATTGGTCCATTTTCCAGTGTCCATCTTGTTCTCGAAAATGGCATAATAGGAACTGCTGTACGGATCAGGCTGAAACTCTAGATTTAATTTCATCGATAACCAATGGTGATTAAAGTTTGTCAAGAGAACCTGATCCTTGATAAAACATGGCTGTCATTGAGCAATCAAAATTTTGGATTTGGTTACCATATTGGATTTTTTATTGACTGGATGGAAGTCAGCGTCCATCATTAAATTTCCTACGAAATATTGTTCGTACCGAATTGCCAACTTTGTATTTTATGTCTTGTTACTGCTGAATTTAAAGTATTATGTCTGTTAAAATGCTAATTGTTCAAATGCTAATGGTGAAGGTGAGCATTAAGACCCTTCAGCCCCTTGTTATTGCGGCTAATTTTGTATGTCTCTCTGTTTGTATGATCTGTCTATCTGTTTATCCGAGGCATATCTCCAGAGTCCTCTGAGATAAACTTTTTGTCACATACATTCATACTATGAATGGCTAGAAATAGTGTTCGTCTGTGGTCAAAAGGTCACAGTGTCACTTAGTGCATACGGGAATGCACATTTTCGTCGGTAACTCTAATGCAAGAAGGGAGAATCACCAAATTGGTACCATATATTCATATTGTGGTAGGATAGAACCAACATTTTGTGTGCATCCCAAAATACACATTTTAGACATAAATCGGCAACGCAAGTAGATAGAATCGCCAAATTTGGCACACCCTTTCATATTATAGGTGGTTTGACGAGTCTCAGGACATCAAATATCTACATGTAGCTAACGGCGTCACGAAGTGCATACCAGAATACACATTTTTGGAATGCACGATGGTAGAATCATAAGATTTGGCACACACCTTCATACTATGACAGTTACGATTTATTGGAGATTGAGGTCAACGAATCAACTATATACGTCACGGAGGTCACTAAGTATATTGTCAACATAGCGTGCAAAGGCGTGAGTTAGCATCTTCATCGAGTGTATTCTAGTTGATACTGCTGCTGCTGCTACTACTACTACTACTACTACTGCTGCTGCTGCTGTTGCTGCTGCTGCTGCTGCTGCTGCTGCTGATGATGATGATGATGATGATGATGATGGTGATTTTGTATTAGCTCATTCCATTCAATTTGGGAAAGATTGCTTCATTGCAATAATGTTAAAAGAAGACAACAAGATGCACCACATACTTGGCTCATTCTAGCTTCTACGAAAATTTATCCTGACTCGCCCCTGAGATGTTATTAAGCTCCTGATTAGTTGACATACTAATTTCTATTGCAACCTTTGCTAAGGTGCTTATTAGCTTGTTAGTCTGGGCCGGAGCTTTAATTTAAGACAAACAATTCTATTTTGCTTGATAATTGTAAGGTATTTTAAATCATCCTTCTACTAAATGCTTGCTAACCATAGGCCTACATGTATAAATGGTCAATATAAATATGTGCTTAGTTTAGTAGCACTGAAATATTGCATTAGCATGTATTCTTTAGGGACAGGAACACACCAACATAGGTTGTCTCTATCTCTAAGTCCACCAATATATGCCACTCAACTACAACTGTATGGCCACCAATGGGATGATTTTCCACCAGGCCTGGGGTCAAATACGTATTTGTATTTATATTTAAATTACGTGAATTTCGTGTATTTGTACGTGTATTTTCATTTGCCGTTTTATGAAACATATTTGTGTTAGTATTTGTATTTGCTCAGTGCTCACCATATTTGGTGTATTTGGTCAAATGCAATAGAATCTATCTACATAATAAATATCACCAAGATATATACAGACTGAGAAGGGTTAAGCATACTAGCTTTATAATGCCATATGTGATTGTGAACAATGAAATAGAATGAACAAGACATCATTTTCTATCTTTTGCTATGAAGCTGTTGGCTTTGCCAATATCACTTTAACCAATAACATTTGAACTCTAAAGAGGAGATACATATAGCACTCTTCCCCCCCCCTCCATCCCTCCCTCCCTCCCTCTCTCTCTCTCTATCTCTCTCTCAAAGAAATTAAGCGTTAAATGTTTTATCACTGTATCATTTTATGCAGATCTCACTCCTCTGCACAATGCCCCCAGCCGTTTATTCAAACAGTCTGCTTGGTCAGTGACTCTTGTCAATAAACTATAATTAAAACACACCTGGATCTTAAATAATTGAACGCTTGTACTTCTCAATTAACTATCTTCCTTCTGAATTTCAAGAAACCTGATTTGAATGAATCCTGTTGAATATTTTTCACGAATTTGGCAAAAGGTTATTGCTACTTCTGGAAGGATGGACTTTCACTCAAATTCGCTCAAATTATGTCGCTGTTTTTGACAATTTTATTTAATTCTTAGTTTGACTAATTTCTGTCTGATTGTCATACTCTAAACGTTGTTAAAATGATCTCGGAATTTATCTTATGAAGATATAAACTATTTCAGAGTGAAATATAAGCTTTAAAGATTTTAAGGCAATCTTCCTTCATGAGAAAATTAGCACCTGCTTGAGGCCTATTACTTCATTTAATGCCTCCATAGAATAGAGACCATTACCAGACATTTCCACATTCGAAACTAAACCCATTCCATTCTATCTACATGTATATGGTCTTTACAACAATGTGTAAATATCCATGCAGTATAATCACTACATTTTATTTAGCTAATTTAACAGAAAGTGGTTGATGCCTTAATCAGTCACACCTTTCTGTCAAATTATTCTCAGCATATTCCCCATGTTTCATATTTAGCTCCCTTAGAGCAATGATCCTAAGCATTCAGAATGAAATAGATCCAAAATAAATTGGAATTGAGTCAAATTATATAGTGTAATTGCTGCCTAAAGTAGCAACAGTTTTCATTAACTTTGTCAAATATTACAGAGGAAACTACTAGAATCTGTGTAGTCCATAAAATATTGTTGCAATTTCTACTGAAATAAAAGTAGTTTAAGTGACAAGTTAATACTAGTTTGAAATAAAAATATAACCATTCAGGAACACTTTCACAATATAAACTAATAAATCAACATAACTTTTATTCTTCTGTGTTGAATGTTAGCTCGATATATATTTACCCTTTTTATAGCCACATACAAGATATTAAACACTATTTAACCCGTAAGAAAAATTTTATTGACAAATAAATGAACCACACACATCTGGCCGGGTCCGACAAAATCGGAAAAATATATCAGTAGTTGAATAAACTGGCATTTCCCACATCTGGAATTAATATGCGAGACATGATAGAAATATAGACACTGCTTTAATAATTTGTGTCTGTATGTTATCGATTATATTTGTATTTGTATTTGATAAATGACATTTGTATTTGTATTTATTGACTTGAGAATGGCATATTTGAATTTGTATTTGAAAGAAATAGAAATCCCGTATTTGTATTTGATCAAACGTATTTGACCCCAGGCCTGTTAATACCATTAACGTACATTATCTAGAAACTAAGTCTCATTCCCCTAGTTATTACATCGTGGTTGTCCATTCTCAAATAAGTCAAATAATGGATCCTACAGTATTATAAGTCCAAAAGTCAGAATATGATAACATGTGCTTGGTCTTTATTTTAATGGGTTTTTTACAATTAGCGAATTGATCATTCTTTTGAAACAAGACCAGGCTAGTCGGGTTCTTAGTTTGCACTCATATTCTATAGTGCTGGTACATTGACACCAAAATGACTGTTCCTTTAACTATCTAGTATAAGATACGAGCTTTGGTAATCGACCTGTTGCAAGGTGTGGTCATCATTAATGTCAAATCTAGACATTTTCAGTAAGTACTGTTTCCGAAAATACATTTGGGATACTCACATTCATCGCTATAATAGTCACTATATTTCTGAATTTCCCATAACAATTCAGTAGCACTTTCCTTATATTCAGACTGAGGTTCTTAACAAAACTCCTGTTTTAAAATTCAGTCCGAGAACATATTGCACCATGGATGTCATTGTGATTACCTATTCCTAACTAAAACAGCTGTTGGTTGATTACACATTTGTCCGTCTTTAACAGGCCCAACCGAACTCCCAACAACGTCTTGCATGGAGTAGTCGGTCCAGCAAATGAGATACACATTGGTTGATTAATGTCATACTGCTCATGGGCTTCCAATCGACCTTTCCGGTTTTAGCTATGCCCCGCCCATCTCTAGCAAAACTCCACCCACACCTCGCTCGTGTTGGGACGGATTGATCTCTGAACACCCTGACTATCAATTTCCCCCAAAAAATACACAGGAAAGTTGTTAGATATTTTGAAACTAATTTGACTGAATGCGGTTGCTGCCTAAGGCAGCAACAGCGCCCAATCCAATTAGTCTCAAGATATTCAACAGGATGTTTATTAAATAGCAAAGAATTACAAAGACATACAATTCATACAACGTGTCTGAGTGTTTGAGATTTGATGAGGTCTATATGGAACCCTATGTGACGTAATGATTATGACGTCATCATACACGCACTGAGCTGATTATGACGCCATACGAGCTCAGATGATAGATGGATACTCTGGAAAGGCGAATTGCCAGCAGACTGCCAGTGCAGCGAACAGTAGAATCAGATCGTGCGCATAAACAGCGTTTTCGATTGATTATTAAAGGGACTTATTCGAACACCACTTCAATCCAGCCTCTGTGCAGTGCCTCGCCACGTTTGGTTCCTGGTTTGGCAGCTTCTAATGTGACATTTATGTAACTTATCTGATCAGATAGTTTAAATGTATGGTGTGTATAATGTAGACACCATAGAACTTCATTCAACTGCCTGCCCGCCTGCCTGCTTGCCTGCCTGTCTCTGTCTGTCTATATTAACCCATGGTCTACTGATGGGATATGCATCAAACTTGGATGGGAAGTTGTGCTTGCGGTCCCAAAGCGGTGTGTTGATTTTGCCATACAAAGTCATGGTCAAGGTAATCGAAAAAGTAACAAATGAACGATGTGACATCTCAAGCTCTACTGAAAGGATCTTGACCAAAGTTGGATGGAAGATTTCCCTCGAGGTCTCTAAGAACTTCTTCATTTGGGATAAAAACAGGTCAAAGGCGAAGGTAAATTAAATGGCTGACGACGACGATGATGATGACGACGACGACGACGACGATGATCATATAGCCATGGTGATGATGATGATGACAACCAATGAATAAATTAAAGGTTTAAGAAACGTAAGCCAACATTACCTTAGTGAAAAGTCTGACAAGCTATCATCTGAGTCCGGATCCTCACATCACTGTCATTTCTCAACAAATACAAGCTGGCTGAGACCATTGTTCGCAAGCACATAGTGTAATATTTTCATACAGAATTTTAAATAATTATTATAAGGTTTTGTCAGATGCTTTATTGTCTCAATTAAAAATTTAATTAAAAAAAACTTCTTTCCCTTCTCAGTGTATTTATTAGCGATAGTGTTGGCATTCATGGTGCAGAAACAGCAACAACATTTAGTGTGAACATGGACAATATCAAGATAACCAATAACATAAAGTGTGTATCAGACAATATGCAGGCGTTAGTTGTCAACCCATTTCACTCTAAATCATTCCGATTTCCAGATATCTAACTATGGTCTATGAAACATGCAGAATATTTGAAAACAATTTGATGAACGATAATGTGATCAAAACACCTTTCATTTAAATTGATTCCAAGGTAGTCAGCAATCAGTTTTATGTATCATTGCTAGAGTGAAATGGGATGCATAAAATAATTAATATAATTGAGCAAGTTTATTTGAGAAGAATATGATAATGTCAAAGATCAAACAGAATATCATATAGATTATTATAACAAAATAGCATGCAAAATATATACACCGATCTGTCGCAGTAGCTGGCCAGACCATTTAAGATTTTACAAAATTCCGACATAGATCTGTAATCAGGTTTTTTCAGACGAACAACTACATAGATTCATAAATGATTTATTAATAATATCGCGTGTAATCTTCCATGTGAATAACAGCATTTTCTTAAGCGATTAAAAATCATACATAATTTGAATCTTTGCTTAACCATACATGTTAATGGAATAAGTCTATGTTCTGAGAATATTATTGAAAGTAAATTACTGTTGTCATCTTAATTCAACAACAATAATTACAGACTTTAGGACCATTTTACATCTTTGCATCAGATTTCACAATTCTCTGTTTTAGTGAATCGGTCCCAATCTAAACATGAATAATAAGACTGCAATGATCTTAGTAATAAAATGAAATGTAATTCAATGTCAAACATAATCCCGTTACATTTCTGTTGAGTTTCATAATGCTAGATAATGAAAGATAATAGACCTTCCTCTTTATCCATCCATCGTATGACGTCATAATCAACTACGTGACGTGTAGAATGACATCATAATGAATGATGCCATTATGACGCCATGAATGACGTCGATAAGTACATCACGAACGCATATTTGAAGACGGCCTATGCATTGTTGTACGAATTGTATGTATTTACTATTTAATCCATATTCTGTTGAATACTTTGAAACTAATTTTACTGGACACCTGTTGCTAGGCAGCAACAACACCCAGTCAAATTAGTTACAAAATATTCAACAGCTTACCTTTATAGTTTTCAGGAAATTAATAGTTACGGCAATCGGGGATCGATCAATCCCAACACAGCGAAGTGTGGGTGGATCTTAGCTAGAGGCGGGCGTGGCATAGCTAAAACTGGAAAGGTTCATTATCTGTAAGTTGCATAACATGCTAGAATGCTGATATAACATTCTAGAATGTATATGCTATTGTATACCGGTTACATGTATAGAATGGATACATGGCATGCTCTATAGTATCCTGCTCACCGGGACATGAATGGGTATTGCAGTTCTGTATCGACTTGGGTATCCCTTCACACGCCTTTCCACCATTTGAGAAACCAGAACATACCCGATCACGAATCCGTATACCAGAGCCACAGGACTCTGTGCACTTGCCCCAGGATGACCACATAGCCCAAGTACCATCAACTGTAACAAGGAATATAAGGCATTGGTTTAACTGACACTAAATCATTTCTACAGAGCATCAGTGTACTTAAAGGCCTAATAGCAGTTGATGGGCAGACATCTGGTGCCACTTTGACTATGGTTTGCTAAAGGATGGAGCAGCAATGGTTTCAAACAGAATCACAAGTAGAGTACAAATAAATAAGATCGAGGCATGGAATTAACTCGAATGAGCCATAGACAACACAGACTCCCCTCCCCTAGCCCTGTGAGAGTCTGTTAACACATACTTTGTCGATGTTTGCGATAAGCCTAGAGGTTAAAATCATACAGACAGGGAAAATTGTTTTCAGAACTTGAACCAGTTTTCTATCACTAAAATCTTTCTGCAGAATATGGAGTCTGGTGATGCATAAGCATTTTTCCAATTTAAGGTTTATAATAGTTGTGTGTGCGTGCGTGCGTGCGTGCGTGCGTGCGTGCGTGCGTGCGTGCGTGCGTGCGTGCGTGCGTGCGTATATGTGCGAGTATGCACGTCGCCGTGTTTATAACATATGAGCTATCAATATATTTTGTGTGCCCAACTGATGGTGGTTGTTCACTAAGTTGGCTAGTCATATGGCCATCTGTTATAAAGGAAACACCATCCTTTGTGCACCAAACCACATAAACAGATTTAACTGTAAATTTGCACGTGTGTGTGCATGTGCACATGTGTTGTGTGAGGGTATGGGAATGTGCACGCGTCAATGAATCGTTCTTACTTGGGCATGCAAACTCATTACAATCCTGTTGTTCCGACGACTCGCCTGTGGTACAATTTTTACCACCATGAAGTCCAGGTTGACAATCTCTACTCCGTTCCTGCTTGCCACCGCCACATGATGCGCTACATTGCGCCCATTGCTCCCAGGTCAACCAATATCCATCCACTGATCAAATAAGCATATTTATTTTAATAAAGCAATTTAACTCAGAATTTTTCAACCACCCACCAATAAGCATACCGGGCTTGCCATTAGCACAAATGGACGCATTGGCGCCATATTAAAGAATATGCTGAATTGGCAACTACACTACATATCACTAAACGCCATGCTTTAATGATATGGACTATGTGTAGGCCTATTTCAGCTCTGAACAATATAGGCCAGTATTTTTAGCGCTCGATCGATATTCACCGTACAGATCAATACATGTATATATGCATATGACCTTGATTTTTGACACCAATTTTCCTTCGTCAACAAGGTATAGGCATATCATCTAAAGCCATGCTAACACTGCTTGTACAGTTTAATTCATTAACAGGAAATGAATATTTAATTCTTGTTCTCTCTACTTCATACCATAAGAGCATCGCTGAACAATCGTAGCGAGGTTTCTTCTAAATTGTTAAAATGTTGATCGAACTAGTTTAGGATATAATTGCACGACATTGTTACATTGTTGCAGCTTTGGTTTCCTCAAATACAAACTTACCGCATATATTCCTCAAAAGCTGTGTTTACATGGTAAACATGTCTTGTATCTTCCAAAAACGTGTGTGTCAAGTTTGTATTTAAGGAAATCATTCCTTGTAAACTACAATAGCATAGCTAGATCTTAGAAGGCAGATTACGATTCATCGATAGCCAATAGTGAAGACATATAATTCACTACAACTACATAAATAATTAGTTCTAAATAGCTAAATTTGGATTGCAAGGCTCTAGATATCCCTGGCTGATTTCCTACGGCAGTTATCACTTATAATCACCATGGCCATGTTTATTCGCAGCACCGCTATGTCCACATAGTTTCCATGTGACATTACCTTGATTGTAACAAAAAGCATTAACTTTACCTGGGCATTCCCTGTCATTGCACGTTCTACGTTCATCCGTATCACCTTCACAATTGTTGCCACCATAGCGGGGCCCATCGCATACACGTGAACGACGCTGTGAGCCGACGCCACACGTAGTGTTACAGGCCTCCCAGTCATTCCACTCTAGCCATACGCCATTTTCTTTAATTAAAAAAGCATTTACATCACTATTTTGTGGCCATTTTGAAGAGCTTTTTTGCTAGACTTTGTATCGATAGAACTGATTGCGTGTGATGTGAACTGATTAATAAAATAAAGATGGCTATAATTAGGCATAGAAAGAAAACATTGGTGTGTATCTTGTCGCCTCTGATAGGCATTGAGGTTGTCACATCGGCTCTCATAGGCGTTGGTGTGTATCACGTGATCTCTGATGTTATTTGGCGTATCTATTGTAATTGTAGAGAACATTGCGGATGCATTCAATAAATAGATATGGAGCATACTTTATACACCTAAAACTGGCTCATGACTCCACCTGCCATTTGCATCCAATCGACCTTTTCTGTGCTTCAAGACATGTGACCGAACAACCATCTGTCTAAACGAACCACCATCTACTCAGTCCAAAAGGCAGATCCTATAACAAGTCACTTGTGTTAAGAGACGACTTGTCAATGGTGACTAAGTGTTGGTGCTCTGCAAACAGACCTTGGCACGGATTCTCACTACATGGCTATATTTCGTCGGTTTTCTTGTTTCTTTAGTTATTGTCCTTATGAATGCGTTTCTTGTCGCCACTGCCACTGTGTGATTTTATGTTAACGATCTAACATAGTATAGACTCAGCCTCCGATGGATCGCATGTAACTAACAAATGTAAATAATAACTAAAAATAAAATATCATTGAATTAAATTGTACTGAATTGCTATACTGACCTGGACACGGATTCTCGTTACATTGCTGAATATCGGAGCTGTTTCCATGACAATTCTGGCCGCCATGTTCCGGAGTTTTACATTCCCGGGTTCGGGTTTGTTGGCCACCACCACATGTTTTATCGCACAGTGCCCATTCACCCCAGGACTTCCAAGAACCATCAACTAGATAAGAAAGTCACACCGTGCCATATTTCATTGTAACTCGTGTACCTCTACACAGTCATAGATGCCAGAGAAAACAGATTTCATGTAGGCCTACGTAAATACATTCCCCGTAGTACAAAATTAAAATACTGGTTTTTTTTAAAACAGGTTAATGAACGAACACCTAAATAGCTGCTGTATTGTCGGATTATATATTGAGTCATTGCCATTTCAACTGATTAATGGAATACTTGACTGGACTCAAATATCGTATTTTATTGATAGATTGCGATATAAAGACTACATATGAATATTAATTATATATAGATGCTCTGAAGCACACAACTTTAGGATCCTTTCAGCAATGTTTGGTTGAAATCGGCCACATGGTTGTAAACAATTTATAGGACACTTTCAGAAATTCAAGATGGCTACTGAAAGAACTGAAAAATCAAATATCTGCACAGACATAAAGCGTACCACAATAGTGTCTTTGTTAGCCAAGTTTACTTAAACTTGATCAGACGGTTAATAAGGAATCTGACGAATCGTGTTAAGATTTTAACACACAAACCGGCCAGAAGCAGCTTCTGTAGCAGTCTTAGAAAATGAAATTGTGTACATCAAGAGACGATTGTTAGAAAATTTACCACTGGAATGACTGGCTCGCTGACCAGTCATTCCAGTTGTAACTTAAAAAATAGTCTTCTCTTGGTCTGCAAATGAACATTTTCTTCGAGAAAATGTAAATGTGCTCGTCGAATTTGAGTGTTAAAGCGGATTTCTGGAAATCTTTGGAGAATTCAAGATGGTCAGCAAAATAAAAACACAACTCTATTTTCTCTGTGAATGATCTGAAGCCTTATCGGCCTTCAAACACAATTCAATTAAACTTGGCCAAGTTAGTAATAGTCAGTCATTTAAAGAGAAATTGATGGAGAATGGCCAAATTAGCCAATAAATGTAGCGGAATCATTTAATAGATCATCATAAAGTAAGCTTATGGTTTAGTTTCCTCGATGCTGTTCGGCGTACATTTCCCTGTCACCTAATCGGAACAGTTTGATTAATATTAGCATAATGAATTAATAAGCTGATGTACAAATGTACGCGAAGCGCGCTATAACAACCTATGTGCACGTTCAACTTGCGATATATTGGTAACTATAGTTAGCTATATGCCAGTCGAACGCACAATTTTCAGACTATCTAGTCAGAAAATTATGCATTTGTCCGGGAAGTAGGCGATAATAATTTGTTGGGCGAACGCTGCGCAGGCTAACAGAAATGAAGTATTTTAGAAAGCTTATGACTTGGATGACTCGATAGATAATGGAGGCATGCTCGGTTAATGAAGCTGATAAAATATTCATCGTTTGGCGGCAAATGGTATTTTCTATGTCAGAATTTTTATTTTCTTACTTTCTTACTGCAAATGGCTACACATGCACGAGTACACTATAACACAGCAACAAAGACTTATTGACATACCTGGGCATGGGAAATTATTACAGGTATCGTTTTCTTCAGCATTGCCGCTACACAACTTGCCATTGAATTTGGGTTGATTGCAGTGACGTGATCTCTTGGTTGTACCGCTACCACACGTCGCACTACATGTGTCCCATGCCATCCATGACTGCCAGGTCCCATCGACTGTTGAAAGCAAAATAATAATATATAAATTATCAGCTGATTCACAATATGACGTGCGCAAAATGGCGAATACTGTCGCTTTGTAGGGGCATACAGGTTCTTTTATTCTACTTAGTAAGAGTCCAAAATCACCAAGGACATTCCACCTGGAGAGATCGCCATGTTGGCCACCACTGTTGACCCGATCTTTGCGATTTTAGTTGTCGTTGTTGCCAGCATTACAATTCTATTCATTGAATACCCCTATATCCAAAATAATACATAGGAAACGATCAACCAAAATGATGTCATGTACAATGTAATTTTTTGCCCTCGGTCATACAATTTCACACATAGGATTATGAATGAGTACTATTAACACCGCACACGGGACCGTTAGCATTAGTATTGTGGCCATGCACATGAGTGCTGTCCTAAGCCAAGAAAATATTTGTGCTAAAGAATCGAAATCGTATGGCTACTTTCTTCTGATTTGTTGTCAAACACTATTAATGACCACACATTGCTTGTGTTCAGTTAAGATCATTAATGATTTGGACATATTTGGCACGCAACACGCATCCAATTGCTTAAACTGCCCAAACAACTCTCTTCCAAATGCTTAAACTGCCCAAACAACTCTCTTCCAATTGCTTAAACTGCCCAAACAACTCTCTTCCAAATGCTTAAACTGCCCAAACAACTCTCTTCCAATTGCTTAAAATGCCCATATAACTCTTCCAATTGCTTAAACTGCCCAAGCAACTCTCTTCCAATTGTTTAAACTGCTCAAACAACTCTCTTCCAATTTACTAAGCTGCCTAAACAACTCTGTTCCAATTGCTTAAACTGCCAAAACAACTCTCTTCCAATTGCTTAACATGCCCATACAGGTCTCTTCCAATTTCTTAAACTGACCAAACAACTCTTTTCCAATTGCTTAAACTGCCCATACAACTCTTTTCCAATTGCTTAAACTGCCCATACAACTCCTTTTCCAATTGCTTAAGCTGCCCATACAACTCTCATCCAATCGCTTAAACTGCCCAAACAACTCCTTTTCCAATTGCTTAAGCTGCCCATACAACTCTCATCCAATCGCTTAAACTGCCCAAACAACACTCTTCCAATTGCTTAAACTGCCAAAACAACTCTATTCCAATTGTTTGCCCATGCATCTCTCTTATAATTGCTTACCTGGACAGCTCAGTGTACTACAGCTTTGCGTATCCAGAGCAGACCCATTACATGGTTTTCCCCCATGTTGTGGCTCATTGCACGTTCTGGATCGTGTTTGAGACCCTCCACCGCATGTCACGCTACAGACTGACCAATCATCCCAGTCCAGCCAATAACCATCAACTGGTAAGAATTTACAATGGTGGGCAAATTAAGTGTTATTTGCTAGCGCACGATTACATGAGTACGTGTATACATGTGTGCGTGCGTGCGTGCGTGCGGGCGTGCGGGCGTGCGTGCGTGAGTGCGTGCGTGCGTGCGTGCGTGCGTGCGTGCGTGTGTGTGTGTTATAGTCATCTCCATTACTGCTCGAATAAGGTATGGTGTAGTTCATGATGTAACTCGTGGTGTAATTCGTGCGACATATTATCATTGGACATCTCTTGATTTATGAACATTTTCATTGACTTGTAGTGTTCGACTGTTTGTATAGTCTCAATATTGGTTGAAAGTATTAGACGCCACCGTTCTGGAATCTGTCTGGCTGTGAATTCTGACGCAAACGGACAGTACCACCCATGTGACGTATCATTTGCCAGTCGGTTTGTCTATCAGTCGGTCTGTCAGTCTAGCATTTTTTTTCTTTTCTTATTTCTGACCAAGCTATATACTATCTCGCTATTATAGCATAGAATGTGCGATTCGCAACAAGCCACCTTGGCGGTTGGCTATAGAACTGCACCATGTGTGCATGCCTGGAATGAAATGTGTATGGTTCACAAAAGCCAATTTCAAAAAATATATAATATGGCCTACCAATGAAATATAAAGTATGCTTTAACCCTTTAACCCTTCAATTTGTTCCGGAAAACTTAAATTTTCTCATAGAAAATGTCCATTTGCAGACCAAGAGAAGACTATTTTTTATGATTTATCACTGGAATGACTGGCTCATTTCTCAAGACCACTGTAAAAGCCGTTTTTTGGATGATATAAGCGTTAAAGGGCTAATTTGCTGCAATGTTTTATGCATATCATTTTATTATTGAAAATCACTTAAATTGCGTTACAGCAGACTAAATTTCAATATATTTTCGCTAAGGCATATAAAGTGTTGTACACCATTTTCTACACCTAAAAATAATATGGTAAATTAACATGGGTAAGGGTTATGGTTAGGCATGATGACGGTTTGTTTGACTGTCCGGTCAGTGCAGACAATATAGCAACCTATGACAATATCATAACGTTAAACACCAACAACAATGTGATAAAAATCACACTTTCAACGCGTCATACCAAACATGAAAGGTTCTTTGCATGATAATACAGATATTCTGTTGGATATATTCAAGCTAATTTGACGAACTTCTTTTTTTTAGAAGTCAACGCGGCTTCTAGACAAATTAGCTTCAAAGTACTCACGAACATATCTTGGATGTGTGGGTGCTTTTGAAATTAGGTACAATTTGTTATTATTGTTGTTGTTGTTGTTGTTGTTGTTGTTGTTGGTGGTGGTGGTGGTGGTGGTGTCGGCTTGTTGTTGTTGTTGTTGTTGTTGTTGTTGTTGGTGGTGGTGGTGGTGGTGGTGGTGGTTGTCGTGGCTTGTTGTTGTTGTTGTTGTTGTTGTTGTTGTTGTTGTTGTTGTTGTTGTTTCTTACCTGGACAGGGACTATCACCACACGCTTCTGACTGGTTGTAGTTGCCTGTACAAATTCGACCATTATGCTTAGGATCTGTGCATCCCCGTTCGCGCATGCGCGTACCGCCTCCACAAGAGACTGAACATTGGCTCCATTTCTCCCAAGTCGTCCATTCGCCGTCAACTGTCAGTGTCCAATAAATTACCAATTTAGCGTAATTATCTTTTTAGAAATGGGATTTCAATATTAAAAATTGTTTCACCACAAATTTAGTAATTGTTTGCATACAGAATGAAATGTGACATTTTGTACATTATTTTAGATTTATTAAATGCCGCCCTGTCAGAAAATATGCTAGAAGAAAGCGAATCATGGTGGGTTTTTACGCATTGATTTAGGAACTTGGTTCGGTAACATTGATCAGGAAATATTAGCGAGAGCCCATTGATAAAGAACCATTTGTCAGGAGTAGTTTCCATACGAAATGGTGAGCGTGATTTGGCGTAAACTTTCTTAGACACGCACAAATGTAATATTATCATGTTAGCGAATAGTTTGATCGTATCTCTAATTATGCTTTATTTTACAGTAATGATCCATTAAAATATTGAACCAATTTTTCTAAGTTGTAAAATTTCACTGGGCTCTGCTATTTTTGAATTTTATGAAAACGCACGTGAACCAACTCCTGGTCAATCGTAAAAACACAGCATAATATTAATTCTATTACTAAGTAGCCTCCTTACTTGATTAGCTGCACGATGACATAGATCCGTGACGAAAAACGAAAAATCTGTCGCGAAAGTGTACGAATTGTATTGTCTGATGAATTTACAATTTAATAAACATTCTGTTGAATATTTTGAAACTAATCTGAGTGGAAGCTGTTGCTGTCATAGGCAGAATAGCCCACACATAAATAAGTTTTAAAATATTCACCAGCTTTACTTTATAGCTATCGTGAAATTTAAATATTTGAAATTTAGGGTTCAAATTTTCAAGTCGATTCCAGCATGTATATAAGATGGGTGGAACTTAGCTAGAAACGAGCGAGGCATAGCTAGTAATGGGCGAGGCATAGCTAGAAATGGGTGGGGGGTAGCTAGAAATGGCCGAGGCATAGCTAGAAATGGGTGGGGTTAGCTAGAAATGGCCGAGGCATAGCTAGAAATTGGCGAGGCATAGCTAGAAACGGGCGAGGTACAGCTAGAAATGGACGAGGCATAACTATAGAAATGGGTGAGGCGTAGCTAGAAATGGGTGGGGGTAGCTAGAAATGGCCGAGGCATAGCTAGAAATTGGCGAGGTATAGCTAGAAACGGGCGAGGTACAGCTAAAATGGGCGAGGCATAACTATAGAAATGGGCGAGGCATAGCTCGAATTGGGCGGGGCTTTGCTATAAATGGACGGGGCATAGCTAGAAATGGGAGGGGCATAGTTAGAAATGGGCGGGGCATAGCTAGAAATGGACCACTCTAGTGTTGCTCAGTTGTGGAAGCTGCATTATTAGGATATCCTATAACAAATTCGTAACATCGAAGACATTTAAATGTCACTATTTGCCATTTTCATTTGCTAAATTTGCTACATGGAAGGAAATTAAGGCAGTACAAAATAATAAGACAAGAAGCCTGTGGCAATCACTAAATATAGCAATTAAGCTTATGACGCGTCATCGCAAGTCCCCACGTTCACCGCTTTGATCTTTTGGCCTTCTGGGCGGAGCCAAATGTAAATGTCCTCCTCCAGTCAGCAATCATACGGGTAGGCTAAATCACATATCAAATTTGGTTTGGTCCACTATTTTGCGCTGCAATCAATTGTTTGACCTTTTGAACCACAGCCCCTGCAGTGGAATCAAATGTAAATTTCCGCTTGCACTCCGCGATCATAGGGTAACTCACATACCAAAATGATACTTAAAGAAAACGTGAGAATAAGAATTAAAACACAAAAACCGCTAACATTATTAGGAGTATGCGAGCAGTTGACAATGCCGTACAAATGGCGCTAGTAGGCTATGCCTATGCCCAGTACTTGGCAATTTCATACACAGTATTTATTTGTTCGCCTTTTCGCGGGGATGTAGAGACTATCATAAATTCATAATGGATCTTTCCAAGTTTATCCCTCGATCATATGACGTCATACGTCATAACCAACTGAGTGACGTGTATGCTGACGTCACAATCATTACTTAATAAATGATTCTATTTGGCCCGTCTTTAACTCGTAATATTCTGAGACGTACGAATTGTATGTCTCTACTATTTAATAAACATGCTGTTGAATATTCAATAGCTTACCTGTATAGTTTTCTGGAAATTGATAGTCAGGGAGTTCAGAGATCGATCTCAACGCGGACGAGGTGTGGGCGGAGCATAGCTAAAGATGGGCGGGGCATAGCTAAAATGGAAATGTCCATTAGGCATATGCTGGAACTTGAAGATTAATGTAAGATAATTAACCAATAAACATACATATGTTCTCAGCGGGCATGATGGGTTTGGGCTTTACTCAACTAGCCAAATTATTTTCAAAATATTATCCATATATTTATTATTTATCGAAAAGGTACGAGTTGATGCATGAACATATAGTACAAACTGTGAAGATGATGGACGGACTAAGCTGGACGGCCGACGCACCTACTGTCAACATATTGACGATAAGCATAGGCCTATAGGTTAGCCTGTTCGAAAACATAGACGAAGCATTTTTTTTTGTCCCCACAGTTTCCGAAGAAAAGTGGGGATTATGTAAGTCTGTGCGGCAACGATTATAACGCAACTCTTCTGAAACCAATGAACAGAATTCAACCAAATTTTGCATGCTAGTTACCCATATGATTGCGGAGCGCACGACATTTACATTTGACCCCGCCCGCAGGTTACGGGAGAGGGGTGTGTGGGGGCCGGGGTTGGGGTTGGGGGTTGGGTGGAGGGAGCATGGAGGGTAAAATGGTCAAAGAGGTTAACGTGTTGAAACTCATTGCAAAGCAACCCCTTTGAGACTATTGGACAGAATTCACCCAAATTTGCTATGTGAGTTACCAATCGATAACTGATTGTGGGGTGCAAGAGAACACATACATTTGCGGAGTGCACGAGGACACTTACATTTAGGTGCACCCAAGCGGGGGTGGTGGGGTTGTCAAATAGTCAAAGTGGTAACCGGGTGGTGGTGGGGGGGGGGGTGGATGAGGGGGGGGGGGGGGGGATTTGCGATAACGCGCCCTCGACCGTCCAATCTAGTAATGACTATTATGAAAATAACTAAAGTCGCGTGTAATATATTAAGCCGCAAGTCAGGCCCCTATCACCAGATGCATACACCTTGGTCGATACACACAATGCGACAATTACAAGCTCACCAATCTAAACACGAAACAACAAGTTACATGCAAGCACTCAAAGACGTCGCATCATGCGTAGTATATTACGATTGTTCATTGGTCATATAAAATTGTGTATGAAAAAAATGCTTGGAACAGCTACACCCCTAACCTCAACCCTAAAGATCTATTTTTAGCCAACTTTTTGTTGCATGCAAAATGTTGCAAATTCCTACGAGCAATGCAAAATATTGCAAGCAACTTGTAGCATCATTTGTAGCGACTTTTACAATTTCACACATAAGCCTATATGCACACACGTATATACTGCGATACGTACAGCCACTGCGAAGCAACTCTAGCTGGTAAATAACAGAAATGAAGAGATGTAATGACTGGGCAACGTGTTCAGCTATATCATCTATATCAACATCTATAGGTGTAGTTTGCGTTCATCAATAGCTATTTACACAGCTCATGCAATGCTTTCTATAGTTCAGATACTTAGCTACGTTCCACTACTGACAGAAATTAGCAATGCTACATGCAGGCTATTACAATACGAGTAGGACGTTGTCTATAGGGACATGTCTGGCTTGCAGTTTGCGAACACAGCGATTGAAAGCATTTTAGTTTTGACACCACCACTCACCCACCCACCCACCCACACCCACACACCCAACCTACCAATATTCTGGTGTTGACGATTTTGAGTAGGTCTGCATGGTTTATCTAGCAGTAGGGCGTACGTTTTCTACTTCCCCAGTTTCACTGCTTTCCCACGGCATCTCACTCAACACCCATGCACACCTCACACCTACATAAACATTCAGTCATGTTCCTATTTCTATTTGTAGGCTAATGCAATTCGTTTGGAATTTGATTGCAATCCCTGATTGTCAAGCGTATGTAATGTTGTATGAATCCTGAACAGTCCTACACATCACACCCAAACACACGCTATGTGCGGCAACATACGCCTAAAGAAGCATATCTGTCTGAGAATCGGTTTCCGTGCCAAGACTTAGGTGAGAAGAATCATAAGATACTCTGAAATCATTGTTAGATACCCCTGTATCATAATTCTAATTCGTGAGCAGTAATGAGGCAAATACTTGTATTTTCTGACGATTTTAGCATCCTATAATAATATATTGCATGATAGTCGTTCACTAAGAAAATGACCTGTCCTTGTTGGCAATTAGGGCTAACCTTTCGACGTATAGTCTGTAGGCTAATGTTGATAAAACTATGGAAATACTATGAGCCGTATAATGATTTGATTAAATTGTATGCATTTTACTGGTCACAGCCTTACAATGAGATGAGTCATTGATTATAGCCAAACCCAGTCTGAAAATGTCGAAATTTAGATTACGTTTCTAGGCGACAGATCACACATAAAATATACGTATTTGTATAATCTTGAGATTAAGAGATTGCTCATTCACATGTGGGTGGGAGTGGTGTGGGTGGGGTGGGGTGGGGGTAGGGTGTATATAGTAAACCCAGGCAGATCGCTTAAAAGAGGTTAGTTATCCTAGAAAGTGTGCAACATTGTGAGGTCCTCAGGTTGGTTTCAGGCATCGTGTGGGCAGGAACGGCCACCCGTTTTGTAGAACGAATTAACAGCTCGGGGTGGGGGGGGGGGGGGTGCGGGAGAAGGATATAAAAAGCAAATACATATATGTATACATGATAACTTGTCAGTGGGTAGAGCTGTACTCGCCGCAAGCGATCTCGCGACAGTACAACACGATCTGGGAACTGGAGAGTCGCACATCCATTAAAATAGTTATATATACTAATCTACATAATTTGTCCACATCTAGTCACTACTAACACTGACTACGTATAATTGATTCTACACATGCATTCTACAAGACGCAAACGCCACCTATAGACTACGATATACTCTATAAAAACGTGTGTATACGAAACGGTGGTTAGAGTTATTCAGAATCTGGCATGTCAGGTCGATCAATGTCGTTTGGAACGCAAGACTGTGAAGATGGACATTGCTGCTTGTCAAACTCAGATCCTTCACATCGGGTCCTTTTAAGACATAATCTGTATCGGTATCGCTCGCACGTTTGATCACAGGCTTCCCACGGACCCCATGTGTCCCAGGCACCATCATCTGACACAGTAGCACAACATATCTAGTATAGTCTCGTAATAAAACCGCTTAGTTCACCACCTTATTGCTTTGAATATGTGGCAAATTTCATTTCTAAATTAGTGGCCTCGGTATAAGACAATATTATAGTTGTCCCAGTCTAGTAAGGCTGAACCACGCTTGCGCGAGAAAGCATGATAAATGCCATACATATTCACGAATAGCTATCTTTTATAGTAGGTGACCTCTCTCAATCCGCCCTCCCTCTCTCACCCCCTCTCACGCACAGTTATCTACACTCATATCTCACACCCAACTCCAGATTATTGTAAAAGGCATGAGTGGCATTCACAGCAATACGGTAATGGTAAATAACATGTTAAAACTGAAATGGATCAGTTGATATTGCAAGAAAACATGAGATGATTAGCAATGATAAAACAGAATGTGAAAAGAAATTAACATTGTCACATCATTGTCATATTAAGCACATTTTACATATCGACTACAATAGAGGAATTCAGTTTCTCAGTCTATCATTTGGCGTCATAATGAACTACGTCACATGTAGGTTGACGTGACGTGACGTCATAATCAATGGAGGAATCCCGTTTTATATTGCCCCGTCCATCTCTAGCTAAGCTCCACCCCCGTTTAACCATGTTGGGTTCAACCGTTCCCTGTTCTCTCTGAATCTCAATTTCCAGAAAGCTATACAGGTAAGATGTTGAATATTTTGAAACTAATTTGACTGGGTGCTGTTGCTGCATATGACAGCAACAGCGCCCAGTCAAATTAGTTTCAAAATAATCAACAGCAAGCTTATTAAAGACATACAATTTGTACAACATGACGGACTATTAATCGCTTAAGACAGACTAAATCGAGTCATGACGTAATTGATTATGACGTCATCCTACATATGACGTAGTTGATTATGACGTCATATGCTTGATTGAGAAACCGGATTCATCAATTGTATAATGTCCATCATTTAAAAGCTGACTAATATCTACCAGTGATTTTCCTGACAATTTGGCAGAATAATCTAACCCAGGTCAATATGAATTTCCCAGAATCATTGTTAAATATATAGTCTGTTTCAGGGCAACTTTAAAGGATGATAAACGTAGACCTATATGACTTGATGATTACATTTTATAGCAATTTCGTATAGAAAAATGTTAGCCCATGTTGCTGCTATAGGCTAAATCTGGTATATTATGATGTAGCGTTTGCTTGCCCAATGGCCTGATTATGATCACGGCACGATACTCATCCCATTACATTAATGGCATTGCAACTATTGCTGATAATAACACGCCACATATAAGGTCATCTGCTTAATAGTAAAAAAAACCACCTATACAGCCTCATATTTCCAGGTAATATTTTATCTTACCTGGACATTTTCGCATAGTACATATCTTCGTGTCATTATCATTCCCCTCACACGGTTTCCCACCATGCAATGCGGGTGGGTTGTCACATTCACGGCCCCTTGTCCGAATCCCATCCGCACACGTCACTGAGCACTCGCTCCATTGCGTCCACAAGTTCCAGTCACCATCCACTTTGAATATTAAAAAAAATCTTCACTGCGTCATTGTGACAAATTGGCAATCACTATTGTTTGGCCATTACACATTTGCTACTACGGATATAATCCTTAAGGCATTGGTGCTCGAATTTGGTCAAGAGATTTTAATTTTTTTTCTTAGTAAGTGGTAATTCGCAGGTCAAGAGAAGACTAGTTTTGAAGATTTGCCACTGGAATGACTGACTCGATTATTGTCTTTAGCCTGCAAAAGGACATTGCTCAAGCCCGCAGATGCATTAACAGTTTAATTAGCATTCAAAAGTGTTTTAGAAAGATTAATAAGGCCTACTAACGGCTCACCGATCCACCGAGTCACCAAGACGTTAATTTATTTACACGGAGATCAAAGTTACAACTATGGGTGGTTTATACAGGGCTGATCCAGGAATTTTGTATGGAGGGCTGCAGGGAGGAAAAGGGCCCACATATGACGTGGGTCGTGGAGAGGTTCCATCCTCCTGGAGCGTTGTGGGGACTTGTTCCTGGGTCATTCCACCCACCAGCCCAAAGTAACATTTATACGCGATCAGAGATTGTCTCGTATATTTTTGGAAGTAATATTCATTGAAATCTTACTTGAATACCACCCGTAGGTGTTGGATGGGAATGGACCGTTCCATTTTTAGCTATGCCCCGCCCATCACTAGCTAAGCTCCACCCACACCTCGCCGTGTTTGGATTGATCGATCCCCGAATGCCCTAGCTATCAATTTCCTGAAAACTATACAGGGAAGCTGTTGAATATTTTGTAACTAATTAGACTGGGTGCTGTTGCTGCCATAGGCAGCAACAGCGCCCAGTCAAATTAGTTTCAAAATATTCAACAGAATATTTATTAAATAGTAAAAGCAAACAATTTGTACATCAGCCCATAGACCGTCATCAAATATGCGTTCGTGACGTACTTATCGACGTCATTCATGATGTCATTCATTATGATGTCATTGTACACACCACGCAGTTCATTTTGACGTCATATAATGGGTGGGTACTCTGGAAAGGTGAATTGGCACCACATCTTTTGCAATTCAGATGACCCCGCAGTATCTTATTCATTTCTGGCGGTAATACCAGTTTTAAATCTAACTGGCATCCATATGTCTATGTGTTGAAGGAGAAATGATGTTTGGAGAAAGGACATTCAGTAGACAGGGCCTACCCTGGAAACATTATGATATTTAGATGCCACCAGAGTGTGGCTTTTGCATTTCTGGAGGTAATATCAGCTGATATATCACTTGAATATGTGTAGTTGTTGTAGGAGAAATGGCACGTGCGTCTCCCAAACCAAGGAAATTCCTTGAAAACATAGATTGTGTCAGAAAGTGTCTCCAGCATTTCTTGGGGGTAAATACACGGTTGAATATTTCAAACTTACTTTGATTAGAAAACATTGTTTCCTAATGTAATGGCTTCCAATCGAATTTAAAGTTCAAATTATTCAAAATTGTAAAAACACGTTTTTGTTTTGGAAACATGTTAACTTATTTATGAGTTGTACTGTATTTCCTTCATGAATATGTACTAGTAACTTAAGCTGCAGCTGACTTAAATGTCCATCTTATTGTGACCACTAAGTAGTCACAATAGACAGGTGGTTTACGCTGCGCCTTTTGGATTCAGAACAATGTGGTTCTTTTCAATCTAGTTTGGTGCCAAATCTCAGGTGGTCTGAAAGTCGGTTTGGATATAGACTAATATCATATACTCCAAAATAGAGTGAAGTTTGGGTGACTACCTTTGAATACCCGCGTGTCCGGAAGCCTGCAATCCAACACGTTTTGGTTCAATTTTCGTGAACTCATCAACCGATGAACGCATGTATCAGGCATACACCTATGCACCTACATGCGTGCAGTCATACAAACACAGATATCTAGAGTACTGAGGATTAGGAATGGCAGAGTGGGCTTGGTTGGGGAAGGGCCGGGAATACATCATATATAAATGGTCGAGCGCTTACAAAGAGCTCTTGTACATTATTGGCAAAGAGCCAATTCTATATGGCTATTTGAAACTGCACAACAAATTGCCAACTTTTCATTTCTAAAACAGAGCATATAAATAAGTGTATATTAATGGTCAATACCTTTGCATCTGAGAGCCGCTGGTGTAGAATCAGCTGGACATGCTGACCCCTTTGACGACCACGTGTTGTGTTTGCATGCTTGTAAAGATTGCTCGGACCCATGGCACTTCAGACTTGTAATGGCTACTTGACCACTTCCACTTCCGTATCGGTCATCTGTGACAACTGCAACAATGTTCAGCAAAAAACAAATGTCTCCGACGACGACGACATACTACAACCAGCCTAAGACAGATCTTTCCCAGCCAATCCTAGCCATAGATGGAAAAGACTTTTTGTCTGGAAGGTTATGCGTGAAGAATTACTATATAACACGAATCTAACTAACATTATAGTGAAATATATCATTTCAGTAACAACAACTCCTCCCATCCAAATTAGTCTCAAAATAATATATTATTTACTGCACCATAATGAGAGACCACTTCATAGCTATGGCCCTCTCTTTTCTACATAGGCCCTCCCGTTTCTAGATATACCCGGCAATTTCTATCCAAACTGAGCCCACCTATGTACGAGCACTTGAATCGATTTTAACGCTTTGAACCCAGAGTTCACAAAATCCCATCTTCAAGACAACTATAGTAAGCTATTGAAGATTTTGAAACTATGTTGACTTAGAGCGGGTGCTGCCTATGGCAGCAACAGTTATTAGTCAAATTAGTTTCAAATATTTAACATGATATTTAGTAAATTGTACATTCATCACAGACTCGATTCAGATACTTTGGTGACAGACCGGTGCCACTTTCGTGGACGGACTTACATCATTTGATTGTCAGATACTTGAGTGTCATCGAATCCCTCCATTAATTTGTTAAACATGAGTTGGGTGTTCAAAAGTGCTTAGTAGCATGCTCCACCTTCATGTATTAGTGCTGTTAGTTGTCTTTATCGGCGGTTATTTCTCAAAGTTTGCATTATATTTCTCTCACCAGTAACATATCAGCGAATTTGATGCTTTTTTCATTATTTTCTATCAAAATCTGGTATTTTATTAAAAAGTGCATGGACTAATACATGTGCTTTATCTAACCTTCAGCGAGACCTTGGTGTCCCATCTGTTTACAGGCAATAGTCGCAGCCGCTCTGTCCCACCCAGCTGTACAGATCTGTCTCCATTCCGACACACGGTCGTTGTAAATCTCAAGTAAGCCTTCGCCAAATGCAGCAATAACATCAGACTTGAAACGCAGTGGTGCTGTAAGGTATATTAGACAGTAGTCTCCGCTTATAACGCAGGTTACTGGCCCGGTACATTGGCCTAGTATTGGTCCAGTACCGGGCCAGTAATCTGCGTTATCAGAGTCTATGCTCTTTCCTGAAACAACAAACTTCATCCGCAAAATTTAGTCTTTGTTCATGGATAAGACGAGTGTATGCGTCTCACAATCATGGATAAATTATAGCCCTTTCAGAAATAACAGTGTAAAGTTACAAAAAGAAAAACTTTTCGAATAATAAACCGACAGAGACATTGGCAACAAAGAGTACGTACAGTAACGGTAACAGTGTTGTTGATGAAGATGATAATGATGATGATGACTTACATGCACATCCGATTGCAACACATGGCGCAGTGTCGTTAATAGGTCCAGAGCAAAACCTGTCCACACCTGGAGTCCCGCGATTAAGACATGTTCGAACGCGGACCTTGGTCCCCGTACCACATGTGACATCTGATGAGCACTCGCCCCAGTAACCCCACATGTCCCATCCTTAAAATACATTGACAAATAGAGATCGTGATAAAGTAATGTAATGAGGCCTTGATTATTAATAAATAATCCAGTAAGTTTATTCCGAAACAACAGCTGTCAGAGAGTGTACACACTGGCCATCCCGTTTTTCGAATCACGCCCAAAGATATTGAATTCTAGTGCACGGTCACACCTATTTTCTGTTAAAGTTTGAGTCAAATCGTATGTTTAGAGATATCAATAGATCCAAAATTGGATCCAATCCGGTTCCGGGTCCCTTTGCCCGGATCACGGCTAAAGTTTGGAAATCCTTAATGTTTTTAGAAAGCGGTCAGCTTCTTGGGAGGTCGTATATTACATAGACCCTATTTAATAAAGAGAACTGATGTGTGTGTGTGCGTGCGTGCGTGCGTGCGTGCGTTCGTGCGTGCGTGAGTGCGTGCGTGCGTGCGTGCGTGCGTGCGTGCGTGCGTGCGTGCGTGCGTGCGTGCGTGCGTGCGTGCGTGCGTGCGTGCTTGTGTGTGTGGACGATAATAATCGTACACAGCAACGTTTATCTCAATATGCACTTAAACAGCCAGATGAAATGCACTAGGGAAAGTAACCCATTCAAATTGAAGGGCGAAAGCAGTGAATCGATTAACCCACAATAATTAGTTGTGGTAGTAAAAACTTGATAATGATGTGAGTGAAAGTTGTTGCTGTCTTGGTGCTAAGTCGTTTATGAGAGATAATCTCTTTACAGTAACATAAATGACTGTAACAACAAACATCAATGAGTTTGACCATGGCAGTATGCTCGATGGCGTAACTTGTTGCGCGTTGCTTTTACCGCTGTGAATGGCAATGGCATCCAGCAAGGAGAAGCGGCTAGTGGCATTGATGAGAAAGGAAGATATATAGATGATCTTGTGAACAGCAGATGATATTTTGGGTCATTATTTTGAAAACTCAGATGCTGAATAATATTCAGTCGAATTGCTGAATGTTAAGTTTTCATAGTCGAATGTGATATCGTTGGAAAGGTCTTGTGCTGAGTGTCATGATTCAGTAAGTCGTTTTGACTGAACGTCAGTTTATCAAAAGTTATTTCGAGTTTATAGAAATTCAGTCTCAAGAGTCAAGCTGGCCACATAATTTGTTGCATCGTATTAGGCATGGGTTGGAGCCGGAGATGGGAGGCAATGTGAATGTACGTGGGCATGGTTTCCAAGTACTTCGTTGCTGAATCATTCCACACATACAATTACAATGCACAGGAACATATCGCCTCCGTGCTAGATTAACATGGCTAGGCCTTCGAGACAATTGAGTTAGTGTGATTTCGTACACAACTCGGATGTGTTTATCAATAATCATTCGTCAGTCTGAAGGTTGGCGACAGTAGTACCAACTCAGGAATGCAAAAATTGTTGTATTTATCAATAG